>LR750191.1:436545-506024 GCA_902729485.2 Mus minutoides | reverse complement strand
CTGCCCCCCACTCTCTCTCTCTAGCCCCTCTCTCTGCCCCCCCCCTCTCTGCGCTGCGCCTCTCTGTGCCTCTCTGCGCCTCTCTGTGCCTCTCTGCGCCTCTGCCTCTGCCTCCCAAGTGCTGGGATGTTCACCACCACTGCTCAGCTAAACATGCTGTTTTTAACTCTTTGCAGAACGATCCCAGTGGCTTCTCTCTGGTGCACTGCCCTCTGTACTGCAGCACTAGACTCCAATAAAGGTTTGTCCCAAATGGACTTTGATTGCCTGTTTGAAAATTTTACTACAGGTAGGAAAAACTCAGCGGGTAATACCAAAAAAAATGGGTGAAACTTTGACCTTTCAGCCCCAAGAACCATGAAGTAGCAACTAAAAGTTGCTACAGAATGACTTATTCATTCACCCCTTAGAAGGTGGCTTAAGAGTTCCAGAGAGCAACAGGGAGCACAGACTAAGGAATGTTATAATAAAGGACTACAGAATGAGAGCGACCACAGAGCAGAGAGGATGCAGACAGAGTTGCCAAAAGGGCATCCACAGGGCTGCCAAAGATTAAGAAGAAAAGACACAACACCCCAAGATCAAGGGCTGCAAGAAGCCACAGGCATTCACAGCCCAAAGCAGTAAATCACTGACCTGTGCACCAAGCTACAAGTAAGCCTCTCTGGTCTAGAAGCTTGGAGCCATGAGTCCCTAGTTCTCAAGGCTGGAGGGCTATGGCTTCTAGGTTTGAAAGCCTGGCCTCTGGAACACAAGAGCTCAGGGATATCACACTATCAAGCTGCTCCTCTCACCTACTCATGATATCTCCCCAAGAAGACCAAAGAGACCTTCAGCCAGCCATCTGTAACATGAAAGACAGCACACAATAGGACACAATAGAATGTGGGAGCTAAACAGGGGTTTAGAAATACAAAGAACCTCCCTCATGGCCTTCACTTTGTGTTGGTTAAGACAGCAACCAGGAAATTTGTTCAAAGTCATCCAACTATCAGGGTGAAAGAATCATCACCATAAAGCAAGAATTTGATTAAACAGTTATTGATTGGTCCTGTAAGATCTTTCATAAGTTCCTAAATAATTTTTCACCTTATTTCATACCTGCATACTTTCCTTAAGAGAGTCAATTTTCCTCTTAATGTTCCTCATAGTAAAGTAAGTACTTTAGGCAAGTCTACCATTTCTTTTAATAATATATAAAGTATTAATATTAGAGATAACCTATAAAAGGGGGATTTTAAGCTTCACTGAGGTATAACTGACAAAATTTATATCTATTCAAGATATACAACATAGTGAGGTCTTAGCTCTTATAAGGTAAATTGACAGCTTACAGTCATAGACACACTCACACACATACAGCCATCAGGATGCTTTGAGAAATGTACATACTGGGAGGCAGAGGCAGGCGGATTTCTGAGTTCAAGGCCAGCCTGGTCTACAGAGGGAGTTCCAGGACTGCCAGGACTACACAGAGCAGAGAAACCCTGTCCCGAAAAACCAAAAAAAAAAAAAAAAAAGAAATGTACATACTGTGGAGTAGTTACCAGAATAAAGCTAATTAACATATCTATTACCATCTATACCTCATATATGTTCTGTAGCAAGGATGCAGTAGTGTTGTATAAAGACCTTTGTGCCACCAATGGACCACACATATGACAGTGGTCCAGTAAGATCACATGGTCTATCTCTGCAGCCATTTAATTTTTACTAGGTGCAGGAACAAAAACTAAATATAAAGCAAGGAAAAGGAAAGAAATAGCAAAAAGTAGAACAAAAGTCAATAAAACTGAGAACCACAAAGCCTTGCACAAAGCTATCATCAAAAGCTGGTTGATAAAGCTCCAGCTATACTGACCAAGGAAAAGGCACGAAGGCCCAAAGCACCAGTCTCAGAAATCACAGGGACTGCACTGCCAGTCGCAAACACTGAGAAGGCAGTACGGAACACCACCATAGCATACCCCAATCTTTATAACATAGACAAAGTACAGTAAGGACTTAACAGACTGCCAAAATCCACTGAAAAAGAAACAGACAGTGCAAACAGTCCCACATCTATTAGAGAAGTCTACAGGGTTTACTAAGAAGAGAATTTAAAAAAAAAAAAAAAAGTTTACCGCTAGGTGGCTTAATTTATAAAAATCTACCCAATATTTGAGGCAAGAGCACTATTTCTATAAAACTGCATCCAGAAATAGCAAGCCCCTCCTCAATATACTTTCTGAATGTTACAGCAAACAAGTAGGCAAAGGGCACAAGAAGGGAAAACTAGGGGGCTGGAGAGATGGCTCAGTGGGTAAAAGCACTAACTGCTCTTTCGAAGGCCCTGAGTTCAAATCCCAGCAACCACATGGTGGCTCACAACCATCTGTAATAAGATCTGATGCCCTCTTCTAGAGTGTCTGAAGACAGCTATAGTGTACTTACATATAATAAATAAATAAATTTTAAAAGGGGGGGGGGGGTAAACTACAGACCATGGCCTCTCCTTAGCATGGATGAGAAGTTCTAGAGGTTGGGAAAGTGCTTGCTTGCAAGCAAGCAAGAGGATGTGAGTTTGACCCCCAGACCAAGTAAAAGCTGGGAACATGTTTGAGGAGGTGGGTACAGGAGCATCTGGGGCTTCCTCTCTGGCCAGCCAGTTCAGCCAAATCTACAAGGGCTTAGTGAGAGACTCTGTTTCAAAAACTAAGGTGGAAAAAAAATTAAGAGAGATACCATCAAGCTCTGGCCTCCACATGCATGCACACATAATACACATATATGGACATAGAGAGCAGAGAAAGGTCCTCAACAAAGCATTAAATCCAGAAACATCTAACACAATTCATCATGATATAAGTAGGGTCTCCTGTGGATATCCATAGCAAAAGCCACCCCGCTCCCATCAGAGTCATACCAAGAGGCATCTTCCCCCACAATATGACCAAGCTGCCTTTTGGTGAATCCTTTCCCTCTTTGGAACTATCCAGTTTTCAAGCAAATATAAATCATAGTTTTTGTGCTGGCTAATTGGGGAAGGAGGCTGAGTAATCCTTTCACACAGGTCTCCTAAGACCATCAGAAAACACAGATATTTATATCATAACAGTAGCAAAATTACAGCTATGAAATAGAAATGAAAATAATTTTATGGCTGGAGGTTACCACAGCATGAGGAACTTTATTAAAGGATTTCAGCAGTAGGAAAGTTGAGAACCACTGAGCTAGATTTATCTGAAAGGAGCAAACTGCAATTGAGAAAATGCCCCCCATAAGATCTGGGTATAGGATATTTTCTTAATTAGTGATTGATAAGGGAGGGCCCAGACCATTGTGGGTGGTGCCATCCCTGGGCTAGTGGTCCTAAGTTCTATAAGAAAGTAGGCTGAGCAAGCCACAAAGAGCAAGCCAATAAACAGCATCTACTCCATGGCTTCTGCACCAGCTCCTGCCTCCAAGGCTGTTTTTGCTCTGCTGTTTTTGGTCCTGCCCTCAGTGTTTTTGATGATGAACTGTTCTATGGAACTGTGAGTGAAATAAACCCTTTCCACCCCAAATTGGTTTGGGTCATGCTGTTTCATCACTGCAATAGACATCTGTAATAAGCAAACATTTTATAAACAGTCATTAAAGATCTTGTGATGTTACTTTAAAGCAAATCCAGTTTATAACACATTACAGAAGAACTTCAGTGTGGGCTGGAGTGCTGGCTCAGTGGCTACAAGTATTGACTGTTCTTTCAGAGGACCTAGGTACAATTCCTAGCACTCACACTGCAGCTCACAACCATCTGTAACTCTAGTTCCAGGACATCAAATGCCCTTTTCTGACCTCCAAGGGAACCAGGCATGCACATGGTTCAAAGACATACAGGCAAGCAAAGCGCCATACCATAAAATAAAAATCTCAGAGAGGTTAGGAACTTCTGTGGTAGTTTTCAATCCACCAGGGGTTTAACTCTCCAGTCTTATTTTTATACTTAAAGATAGAAACATCTGTATGCTACCTACTACTCATTTTGCCCCAAATATTGCTAAAAATATAACTACAATTTGTAAAGCTCTTTAGAAAGAATTTAAAATTCAAACCCAAATTTTCCAGGTTAGCAAAATAAATACCTGTGGTTTGATTGTATTCCATAATCCAATCCATAATGAAACACAGCCACTTTCTGAGTTATGAATAACTATCTTAAGTATGATCTTTTTATTTTATTTTTAAAATTATAATTAAAACATTTCTCCCTTTTCTTCCCTTCAAGTCCTCCCTTATGCCTTTTCCCATTCTTAAAATTCATGGCCTCTTTTTCTCACTAACTGTCAGTGCACACACTGTATATGTATTCCTAAGCATGACCTGCTCAGTCCATACCATGTCATTTGTATGTCTTTTCAGGGTTGGCAGATTGGCACTGGACAACCCATTGTCATGCTCTTCCCTGGGGAAGCCCATCTCTGCAGCTCCCAGCTTTCCTCGGGTGTCTAGAGCTCTTTGTGTAGGGTTGAGGCTTTTCCTATCCACTTTGGCTCTGAGACTGTCCATCTTGAAGGTTCACCCAACAATCATCTCTACTGGCACCACCTAGTGGTTGAAATGTGAAACTGCTGTTCAATATCCTCATCTTAGAGGACAGGTTCTCTCAGGCTCAGCCCATCTCTCTAACACCAGGAAAACCAGGAGAAACAGCAACTGAAGAGCTTAAATGACAGAAACAGAAGCCAAATACCTGATTTTACAATAGCAAACTTACTTAAGCCAAATTGAAGAGACATTAAGATCTATTCTTGTAGCATTTATGAACTTTAACTGAAAATGTAGCATAGATCTAAAATGCAAAAGCTCAACTCTGAAAATTTCTTCAAAAAAAAGTAAGAAAAAAATCCTGGTGACTTGTTAGGCAAAGATCCCTATAAATAAGACATAAAGAAAAACATCAATTAATCATGTCTCAACAAAATTAAAAGGTTTTACTTTTCAAAAGATATACTTTAAAAAATCAAAAGGCAAGCCACCAGCTGGAAGAAATATTTGGAAAGGATATATAACAATAAGCAAATATTCAAACAGAAGCATCACCAAAAAAGACTGCTTATGGCTGCTTCATAAACAAACAACCTCCCCTGGCCATTGGGAAATCCAAAGTATGACTATTATGAAATATCATTACACACACACTAACATGGCTTAAAATTAAAGAGACTGCTCATACAGCCTGACACATAAAATAGAATCATCACTCAAGAACATTTGGGTATTTCATAAAAATATAAACGTAGACCCTGCATACAACCTGGTCAGTCCACTTCTGGAACTTGCTTTATTGACCAGGCTGGCCTCTAACTCACAGCGATCAACCTGTCTCTGCCTCCAAAATGCTGGAATTAAATGTATGTACCACCATGCCACATCACACCACATACATCTAGATGTTTAATAGTGAGCAAGGAAAGCACACAATACACACACACACACACACACACACACACACACACACACACATTTGAAACAGGGTCTCATGTATCTCAACCTAGCCCTCAAATTCACTATGTAGTTGAGGCTGTCCTTGAACTCCTGAACCTCCTGTTTTTACCTCCTACATTGTAGAATCAATGTGCTACCATGCTCAGTTCACACAAAGATTTGTAAATTAATGTTTACAGTTACTTAATTTTCAATACTCAAAAACTACACAAATTTCCCAAACTACCCAAAACTACCCAAATTTTCATCAACTGACAACAAAATGGCTCACATCCATAAAGCAGGATAATCATACATGAACTTCAACCTA
The DNA here is from genome assembly GCA_902729485.2 of Mus minutoides. Classification (NCBI taxonomy): domain Eukaryota; kingdom Metazoa; phylum Chordata; class Mammalia; order Rodentia; family Muridae; genus Mus; species Mus minutoides. Next base: position 500,245 of record LR750191.1, on the reverse strand, counting down.
ATTGTACTGAATGAAGGAAGCTGTACAAAAAAGAACATCATCTTCATATTCACATCCATAAAATCCCTTAAATTGAAAACCAACCTATAGTAATAGAAACCAGATCCACAATTGTCCTGAGTGGAGGAAGCGCTGGGAAACAGGTAAAAAGGATGACAAGGGGATGAGGGTACGAGTGGCTTTTGTGGATGGCTAAAATGTTTATTACCTGATCATAACAGTTTCACAGAGAAGGACAAAAGTAAATACTCACTAGAATTGTCTGTTTGAATACATACAGCTTCCTGGATGTCAGTTATATCTCAATAAAGCTGTAACATTAAAAACCTATACTCGCTCATGACTCACTATATTCCATTCTAAAGTACTCATCCAGGAGTTAGGAAGACACGCGTATACATTCTAGAATGAGCAAAGCTGATAGACGCCATAAAAACCATCAGTGCTTGCCTAGGGTCAGGGAAGGGATTAACTGAAAAAGGATGCCACTGTACACGGTCTATATGTTGACTGAAATGCTGATCACGGAAGGGATCTGCTTTACAAAATCATCAAATTATATGTTTAACTGATGTGAAGTATACCTCAATAAAGTAATTTTCATCAAACTGTAGGAGGGGTTGGATAGTGCACCTTAGAAATCCAGAGAGAATAGTCTCACTACACAATGCTTCTGCATGGAAATTACCCTCTACATTTTGATGTAGAGGGTAAAAGAAGTATGTTTTGCCTTAAAAACAGGTGATTTAAAAGGACAATTTTCAAAAATCACCTTTTGCTGAACACACAATTCTGTATCAAGCCACTACTGTCTACACACATTTCCTGGAATCCTTTCTCCTTTCCTACAACTTAGGTATTAGTGTTTAGATCAGGTGTTTTCTGATCTGAGAATTAGACTGGGCTTGGGATCAGAGAAGGGACACCACATCACAGGGAGGGAGGGAGCCTCAGTCTCCACATACGACTGACTCCATGATAAAAATACTTGTGAATCCAGGATGACTACTATGCTATTAAAAATCTGTAAAATTTATCTGCTTCCTAAATGATGACTTCCTTGAACACAGGTATTTGTTAGTATACCCCCATCCATTTCTTAAGAGAAGCCTGGCATGTGAATGCTTGATAAATATTTGGTATTTCAATTTAAATTTGTAAGATTCATTATAAAGTAAATACTAGCTAAGCTACAATTTGTTTCCCTTATTAACATCTCTTATTGGAGGGAAGATTACATTATGAGGCACGTGATCAAGAAAGGCATGCATAAGATAATCAACCATTCTGATGCCATTATCATGCACCAGTCTTACGAGGATAAGGCAGAAAGAGAGACTATGTGAACCTGCGCCTCAGCATTTTTTCCCTGACACCTACTTTGATGGCCAACATGGGCCATGAAAGACTCTGCACTAACTTAAATGTCCATGGCAAAGACATACAGATTTCAATGATTACTAGAGCTTGTTCAATTGTTTCACTGCCTTCATTTAGCCCTAATTTGACGAGTATGATTTTTATCACTTGTTATAGTAAATACTAATTTTTTATGTAAACACTAAGAAACCACTGTTAATTTCAACTTAGGGCTTCAAGCTACGGAGCACAATTCCAAATGTTTACTGGATACCCAATCCTACTCTTTAAGATAAAATTCAATCCTTACCTATACCCGAAAGGTATGTATGGAGTGAAAATATATACGTGGATGTAAAACTTACATATGTTTATTACAGCTACATTATAATTACAAGATTTAGTCTATACTGTATTCAAATATATATAATCATTTATTTTAAATAATTCTATGATGTTTTACTATAGAAATTTCTAAGTATATTAATGAGTAGTCAATAGCTGTAGTTATAAGATGAAAGCTCACCCAGCTCTCTCATAGTAGCATCATGCCAGGCCTTTCCAATGACATTATATGAGTAACTTTTACAATGATGAAAATAGTCCATTTTTTTATCTGTAAGCTTTTCAGACAGATTTCCTGAGACTGCTTTGTTTTCTGATTCACAGGGAGCACTTCCTGAAGCAGATGCCTCCTGTGGCTGTCCTCAGAACAGACGGCAAGGAAAGGGGATGACAAATTATCTTCAAGTCTCTTAGATTCAGAGACCTAGAACTTTTCCAAGACAGGGAATTCATAGTTTGCCAAGAACTAAAGTCATTTGCCCTTAGCAATGGTGGAAGACAAGCAGCTGCACTCCATCTATAACTCTTACTTAATAGAGAAAACAATGGTCCTAGCTAAACAATGAATATGCAGACCCGAAACCTCTATGTAAAAGGGTAAATGAGTTCAGACATCAATTTCACAGGGGATGTAACCTCAGCAGTTTTTTTTTTAAGAACCTCTTGCAACCCTAAAAGTATAGGGACCTGGAGTGGAACTTTCAGAAAAAAAGCAAAGAACTACAACACCCACTTGGCTTCTCTTTCTGAAACAAACACACAGAACATCTCACGTCCTATAACTGAAGCTTCAGTATACAGGAAAAAAAAAAAAAAAGCAGTTGCCTCCTGTGGTTGTCCTCAGAATAGACGACAGGAAAAAGGACAGAAACCCTTCTAACCACAGTCTGGGCAGAACAGACACCAGGTATAAAAGCATACAGAAACTCTCCTGTAGGGAAAGAAGAGAAGCGCGCGGACATGAGAAAGTCAGGACAAAGGACAGAAACACCCAAAGCTGTTCACAGGTCATTGCTGCTGTGCTAGGAAGCTTGTCACTTTTGTTCCCTAAAAATATGCCAACTGGGACGCATATACAGTGCTGACAGAAATAGAGACTGTTAACAGCACTTCAAAAACCACTAGACAGCTCTTTGAAGCTAGACATTGTTGTATGCTTCAACCAATTAATTCTATATTTCTAGAAAAGATAACAAAGGAATACATCTATTTTCTAAAACACTTGTATATGATGCTTACAGCAGCAGTCTGAATAAAAATCCCAAACTAGAAGCCAGGTAAATATCCACCACAGGCATCATAAGTTGTGATCACTCTTATAAGAATACCATATAGAAATGAAGACAAACTACAATCTAGTGCTTCTTGAATCAATATGGATAAAGCTCTCTGTAATGTTGAACAAAGACTAGGCACATGTGTGTGTGTGTGTGCACGCGCGCACAGACAGAGACAGAGATAGACAGAGACAGATAGAGAGAGAGAATGACTGAGGTGCCTGTCACATACAATTCTAAGTCAGACAAACTCATCTGCAATGTCAGAAGAGCAACTACCCTCTTCAAGAGGCTGAAGAGAACGGAATGAGTCTGCAGAAGGCTACTGGCTAACCCAATAAATAATGTTCCCTTTTTTAATATAGATGCTAGCTCCTTAGCAGTGTCCATTCATGAAAAATTAAAAATCTATATATTTACAACTTGTGAACATTTCTGTGTACATTCAAAGCTTGCTTTCGAGGACAAAACACACACATATACAAAATCACAAGTTGCTTAATTCCCCTAGGGTTTTAACCATCTTAAATGTTCTTCATTGTGTTAAGAGGTATATATTCCTATCACAACATGAACAAGGAAGAATGAAAAACAGAACATTACCTGACCTTCAAAAGTGTGAAATCTGTTAAAGACAATGCATGCAAGTTAGAGAACATAAAGGAACACTTGTCTCTTGAGGAATGCTGGTACTAAAACTATGGGGGAGTTGAGAGATGCTGCGGCATTAGGGAAGGCCTCAAACTAGGTGCAAGATGCTCGAATGATAAAGGTTAGACAAGTCTGACAAAGAGATACTCTGAGGTGAGGAACGGCAGAGTGAGTGGAGGCCCATGGATCTAAGTGACAGTAAGAGATCAGCATTACTGCTCCAAAGGTACAGACCTAAGTAGAAACAGCCCAAATGTCCACCCACTGATAAACAGATCAGGAAAACATGTGGTACAATAGTCTCTCCTTACCCAAGGTATTTCTTTCTGCGTCTTGTTATTCACCCTCAATTACTATCAAGATATTAAACAGAAGAATCTAGAAATAAAAAAATTCATAAATTGTAAATAACATGACATTTCTGTAAGAATGGTACAATTTCTCCTTTTGCAATATCCCCCAATATATCAGTGTGTATGTGTGTGTGTGAGAGTGTGTGTGTGTGTGTGTGTGTGTGTTGTGTGTGTGTGTGTCTTTGTAATGGCCAAAGCACAGGGCTAGTGGTGCTGGCAATTTAGATATGCCAGGAAGACGACATAAAGTACTTCCTTTAAGTGAGAAGGTGAACTTCTCAACAAGGAGAAAAAGAAAAGAAGAAGAAAAGCTGGATACTAAAACTGCTAAAACATGGTAGAATAGAAAGTTCTGTAAAATGGTAAAGAAAGAAAATGAGATTTGAGCCTATTTTGCTATCTAATCTCAAACTACAAGAGTTATGGCCATAATGCATGAGACATGCCTAGTAACAATGGAAAATGTGTTAAATATCAGGACTTGGTACTCTGCAGTTTTGGCATCCTCTAGGGGTTCCTGAGACATATGTCCTGTAGATAGCAGAGAACTACCAAATGCCCATGCACTAGAACACTATTTACTAATAAAAAGGACTATAACAATGGTGATCTACCATGGACCTTGGATATATTTTTCTAAGTAAAAGAAGTGAAATGCAGAGGCCACATCATATACCATTTCATTTCAAGGAATGACAGAAGAAGCAGGGCCATGGGGACAGAGAGCAGATTCCTAAGTAGCTCCCCAGAGCTGGAAGGATTCAGACGTGAGATGGAGCTACAGGCCTTATAGGGAGATACAAACATTCTAAAATTGATAGTGGCTTTAGTTGCACAGCTCTGTGAATACATGAAAAATACTAACTGTTCACTTTAAAAGAAATCATATGAAACATGAAACACAGGTCAGTAAAGCCATTTTAAAAAGTAAGGAATAAACAGGATTATCACAATGCACAGCCAAGGGAGTCACATCTACCAAGCATTTTAAATGCCTTAAGGGTCTAGAATTGGAGATGTCTAAGTGAAATTTTACTTAGAGAAAATACAGTATGCATACTTAAGACTCTTCTCTAATAAAATTATTCACATATTTTTTAGTACATTCCTAAAATACATGCCAAAATCACACAGAAGAGAGAGAACAGGAAAAAGATGCTGTGATCTTAGTTTGACTAAGACACAAGCTGTGACTATTGAGAAAGTTGTTTTGCTTTGGTGCTAAATGCCACAGATGGGTCTATCAGCATCATATTTATGCAAAACTCATAGTCATCTGTGTTAAATCTTTAAGCATCCTAATCTTATAAACTTTCTGCTAAAATGACAATGATAACTGCCCTGTCATACTTTCAGACCAAAGTAATAGACATTCATAGTACATTCATTTGTCACAGGATATTGGATTCAATTTCAATGCTATGAGAACCTCCATTAGTGTTACTTTGCCTACTGATGCTTACACACATTTGGCTGCATTATAATTTAGTATTATTACTAAATTTAGTTAATTTAGTATTAGCATTCGAAGAATGGGAGGATGAAAGATGGCTCCATGGATAAGAGCATGTGCTGTTCTTGCAAAGGACTGGGGTCCCAGCTCCAAGGGATTGAATCCCTTCTTCAGGCACTGACTGCACGTGGTGCACAGACCCACATGCAGGAAAAACATTCATATGCATAAAATAAATATTTTTAAAGGATTCTAAAGTTTGAATACAGTAAGAGAACTAAAGAGCCAAAACCTAGCACACAAAAGTAGAAAATACAACACTAGGAAAGGTAACACCCTCAAAATTGAACCTGAAAATCATCTCCACAGGAAAAATACAGAAGTCTAGGATCTAGAATATTGAGAACAATTTTTAAAGGAATAAATTATTTAAAATAAAAAGCTCATTCTAAGAGAACAGATAAAAGGAAAGCTTTAACAGAGACCGTTTGAATACATCTATGAGACAACCCAGTCTCTTCCCCTGAATCCTGGAGAAGAAAGAATCCTTCAGGGAGTCCTGCCATAATCCCTCTAGAGACCCGCCAGAAAGAGAAACTCCACCTTCCCCCAGGAGGTGGTAAGAGGGCAGCAATACAAAAGAAGAACTTAGTGGGATAGCCCACACACAAGCAAACTAGTGTTCCCCTTTCTAAGCACCTCGCAAGCCTCCTTACAGGTAGGTAAACCATAAGAAACTAAAAGAGACTGATGTTTTTTAAAACTCTCTTCTCTGAAAAGGAGGTGGGGGTGGGGGGCAATCTGAACTTTGTAAAGTTCTAGAACTAAGGGAAACATACATTCTATAACTGAAATAAAAGAAAAACAACTTAGTTGTCTCTAACCAACAATAAAAGAAAAGTGAAAACCTTAAAAAGAAATAGGCTATCAGTGACATCTAGAATGAGGTGTCTGCTGTCAGCTTAAGTAGAGCAAGGCTCTCTGTTTCCTGACACTAAGCCAGGGGTTGCACTACAAGGAAACAAAGCATGCCACAGGAATAGCAGGACTTCTTTTATGATCATTAACTGCTCCATATCAAGAGAAATGTATCCAATATTCTTTAACTGTCTTTTCATTTGCACAAGAAGATTTATGGTGAAAGCCAACTGACAGGAAAGGACTCATTATGAAGCACCAGCTGCCCTGGTATTCCCTGCGTAACCCAGGCTGCCTTTGAACTCCCAGCAATTCTTCTGCATCAGCCTTGGGATTACAGGTGTACCCACCAAGCCCACCTTCACTTTGCTTTGCCTGCTTGCTTGCTTTTGTTCGTGTGTTTATCTGTTGGTTTATCCATTTGGTTTGGGTTTTGTTTGGTATAATTATTGAAGACCATGATCAGCAGGGTTCACATGGAAAGTACACTGATACACAGTAGGAACAGAAACTCAAGGTGCCACCAGGAAGAATAATGAAGGAAAGTCCTGAAGAGGGGCTGAGGGTGCAGTTCGGTGGTAAACACTTTGTGTAACACAGACAAGGCCCTGAATTTGAGGAAGAGGGGGAAGAATCTTAAGGAGTTTTTTTTTTTTATATAATCATTCAATGAATACCATGGGACTGGAAATATAATCTATAATCTATAATCAAGAACAGAATAAAAAGATAGACAGCAGCTGAAGCTAGTAATGCAGACCTAAGCAAAGGAGACGGACTTTGTAGGAGGTAGCACCAGCCTTCAAAACCTGATTCCAAACAACAACAATCTCAAGGACTAATTTCCCAAAGGAAAAGAAAATTATACATATATATATATATATATATATATATATATATAGAGAGAGAGAGAGAGAGAGAGAGAGAGAGAGAGAGAGAGAGGTGAAAATAATTCTTAAATATATATAAAATGCCTAGAAATTTTTCTATTTCTGAAGACTTTTCATCAATATATTTACCTTTTAAAAACGATTCAAAACATTTATATTACTGTGTTTACACATATCTGCATAAAATAAGTTGATTCTAGCAAGGTGCTGTAGTCTCCTTGCCCCCTCGCCCAGCACCCAAATGGAGACCTTTATGACTGAAGTAATGTAGAATCATCAGAAGCACATATAGCAACAACATAACAATTTGTCTCAAGCTATTCTGTAGAGCCCATGAGATGGTCTAAAACTTGAGAGTAGAGTCAACTTAATTTAAAAAAAAAAAAAGAAAAAAAAAAGAAACTTGCAAGCAATATAAAGTTCACATTACAAAAGTAATATAAACTATATTCTGAGCAAAAATTCATGTTTTTTAATTTTTTATATAGTATTGCATACAATATTCATTCTCTACAATAAACTTCAAAATTTAATCACTGGGTACCCTTAAATCTTATCTATTCTTACTGACTCGTGCATGAGCATACTTGGAAAGTAATTTCAAAAGGATGTGATTCAATTTAAACCATTAGCTGTTCTGCAGTTCCTCCTCCAGGCAATGTTCTTTAAATTAGATATGTTATTTGATTCTAGTTCTCAGATCCATAAGCCCAAACCTAATGCAATTCATAACATAATTGTGATGCGTGCAAAAAGTACTCAGTTCAAGGGGAACATTCAATCTGAACACCCTCAGCAATTGAACATGACATTTCAGAAACAGTTTATGTTTGCCCAACAGGCAAAGGGCAGCAATTTGCAAGAAAGAGTGAGACCTACCTGAGCAGATAAACAGCCCTATCAATATCACTGAGGTCTTCATCAACAGTCAGTCTTTCTATTTCTTCTGGTGTCTGTCAAGCATAAAATGCAAATTAGGCACACAAACATTTGGTCACTGTTGGCTCCCAAAAACCCTTGAAGACCCTATCGGTAAAAATTCACAATTATAGCAATGACAACTAATCCAAAATCTGAGGATTCTTCTACACTGTATTAAACACAGATCTCCAGTTGAGTGCTGAGAGGGGACTGTCTATACTCTTCTGCCTTATAGACTGTAGGACCTTAATGGAATCAACTTCATACGCATACATACCACATGTGAACATATTTACCTATGTATTCACTTTTTTTTTTTTTTTCTTCAACGCAATACCCCAAGCTGCTACATTCTCCACACCGGGAAATGCTTTAAAGGGGAGTTGAATAAGACAGAAAGGACAAGCTTTGTAGCTCCTGTTGGGAGCTGAATGAACTCAGAAGGAAAGGAAATCAAAGGCTCTAGAAAGGTAATGAAGGACTGGCCAGAAGGGTAGGGAAGGAGCCCATAAACTAGGTTTGCCATCTGTGGGGATGAGGGTTGAAGCCTTACAAGACTGGAAAGATGACTATGCGGGGTTGGGGAGCGAGTGGAGGTAGGGGGACAAACAGAAGGTTGACTCCCCTCAAGGGGGCTGGGGAGAAGGGTCCCACCTACAGTCCCGGAGGACCTGGGAGGAAAAGGATGCATGGTGACTCAGGATGGAAGGAAAGGGTTGAGTGAGGCTTTGAAACCCTAAACTAGGGCGACTCTGGGAAGGGTGCCTCTCCTTGGAAGGTGAAGGGAAGCCATGCTACACGGGGAGACCCAAGCTTGATCTTATGCAGAGGTGAGGGTAGGATCCTGAAAGGATGGGACCTGAGACGTCCTGGCGAGAGATGGAACTAGGTAGGGCTGTGTGAAACCGAGGATGGGCCAGCGACCAGAACCTGGGACAGCACCAAGGGCTGAGAAGCTGGCTGCGGAGGCTGGTCCCTGAGAACAGCGGCTTGGCCGTTCGTGGGGGAGGCCGGAGCGGGGTGGGGCGCAGGGCTGGCCGCAGTCGGGGGACCAAGTCGGGGGACCCAGCTGATTTCAGTCAGTCAGGGGCAGGTTGATTTTAGTTCGGAGACAGGGCTGGCCGTAGTCAAGGGACCCAGCTGGCTCCAGTCAAGAGGAAGGGACTAGCCTCAGTCAGGAGGCAGGGCTAGCTCTAGTCAGGGTAAGGGACTGGTACAAGTCAGGGGTCAGGGACAGGCCGACCCTCGGCTGCGACAGGGAATGAAGCTCTGAAGCAGCTGCGGTGACAGGGCGACTGGCGCTGGAGCGCCGAGGGGCAGTCGGACGGCGGGCAGCCCTGAGGGGAGCGTCTCTCGGTCCCGCGCACCTTGAGGCTCCGGCGGACCGGCCTCTCGATGATGGTGAGCTCCTGCAGGTCCTCCATGTAGCCAAACAGGCTGTTCTGCCCGAAATCCATCGCGAAGCCGGCGTCGGGCGGCGGCGGATGCATGGACCGCCGAGGGGCTCCCTCGCCGGCCCGCCCGAGCGGCCCTGGGATGCCGGACGCGCGCAGCCCCGCGCCGCCCACCAGAAGGACTCTCCGGTCCCGCTCTCGGCCGCGGGGAAGCGGAGCAAGAGGCCGCAGGCGAAGAGAACACGAGAGCGGTGGGAGCCGGAGAACAGCGCACCGAGGGGGCGGGGCGGGTAGAGGGGGCGGGGCGGGTGGAGGGGGCGGGGCCAGAACAGGGAGCCGCCTCAGCGGCCGCCTCGACCCCGCCCCCGCCCGGGGGTTGCGCGAGCGGTAGGACGCAACTGCTGCGCAACGACGCTCCCTGGTCCGGCTCCCTGTGCCATCGCCCTCCCCTTATGGGGCGAGACCCGCCCCTCAGCGCGTGCGCAGAGCTCTCCGCGTCCCCAGGCGGCCAGGAGGCGGGCCGGGGGCGGGAAATGGGCGCGGGCAGGCTGAGCCAATGAGAGTGAAGCGGGAGAAGTGTGCGGTGTGCTGGGCTCTTCTGCACCTGTGAGAGTGACTTTCTGGTTATTTGGTGGCTGCTCTGCTGGCCTGCTGCTGGTGTAGACAAGCCCTTGCTAACTTAACTCCCAGCCTAGGGGGACCCTCGAGCGGCCAAATCAAGCTGGTTAGTGCCTAGTGTGTGCCTAAGGTTAGGAGACAGGTATATGGGAATAGTTCTGCAGTGCTGACATTGGAAGAAGGGAAATGTCCCAAAAGACCTTCTTAAAAAGAAAAAAAAAGGGGGCTGGTGAGATGGCTCAGCGGGTAAGAGCACCCGACTGCTCTTCCGAAGGTGATAAGTTCAAATCCCAGCATCCACATGGTGGCTCACAACCATCCGTAACGAGATCTGGTGCCCTCTTCTGGAGTGTCTGAAGACAGCTACAGTGTACTTACATATAATAAATAAAATAAATCTTTAAAAAAAAAAAAAAGACCTAAATAGAATCCTGAAAATCAATAAGGATTTACTAAAAGAGGTTAGAGCCAGCCCTTTCGGATAAAACTTGGACCATGATGAGTGTAGCTCTTCTTAGAGAACTGGGAGGCAGTGCTTAGCACAGTGGGTAGAAAGAGATGCATAAGACCTCGGTGTAGCACTACCTTGCTCTAGGGGAGCACATTGACTCAACTCGGTTACATTTGGTTCTAGTCAAAATAAGACAGGGAAGGGTTGGAGAGATGACCCAGTTGTTAAAAACACTGGCTCTTCTTCCAGAAGACACAGTTTCAATACCTAGCACTCCCGTGGTGACTAACAACCCCCTGAAACTCCAATTCCAGGGCCCTCTTTTGACCACCTGGACAATACACACACATCGTGCACAGCCATATACATAGGTAAAAGTGCCACACCTGACACTGAGTTCCATCCATTGGACACACTTAGTGAAAGAAAGGGACTGAGTCTTACAAGTTGTCCTATGAACTCCACTTTCACTCCATCTTATAGGCACACGTGCACACACACACACACACACACACACACACACATGAAGAGACGGCTCAAAGTGTAAGAACACTTGCTGTGCAATCATAAATGAATTCAGATCCTAGCACCCACATTTAATAATAATTTTTTAAAAAGCCAGCATGAGCCTGTAACCCCACATGTGGGGACTGGAGACAAAGGGACCCCAGGAGCTTGCAATCTGCCTTCAGCTTCCATAAGAGATCCTATCATGATGGAGAAAAGCAGGTCAAGACACGAGATAGCTTCCTCCGGCTTCTTCAAGAAACAAACCGTTAGCTCTCAAAGCCAGGACAAAAGGCTAAGGTGCCTATTTGATACATCTGGCCTCCAGGTTCTCCTAGCATCCCTCATTCCCTGCCTGCTAGAAGGTATGGCTAGCACACCCTGCTCTCTACCATGAACTCTCCAGCCCAGGGGCTGCCTGCCCTTCCCCAGAGGTTCTTCCCCATCTAATCCAGACATCTTGGTTACCCGTCCTATTTGTACTTTTTTTTTTTTCTCGATACAGGGTTTCTCTGTATAGCCCTGGCTGTCCTGGAACTCACTCTGGCTTCGAACTCCGCCTGCCTCTGCCTCCCAGGTGCTGGGATTAAAGGCGTGCACCACTACCGCCAGGCTCTATTTGTACTTTTGACCTGGCTGCTGCACTTGGTTCCCTCTGTCCCTTCTCCCAGCTCCTCCCCCTGCTCACATGGCACAGCTCCATCTGGTCACGTCCACTCTGGATTCTCCCAGAGGTCCCTGCCTCTGGCTATGCTCTGCCACAGACCTAGCATAAACTTTCTCTTCCACCATACTTAGTAGCAGGCATGGCCTTTCCTTTCTATTGCTTATATACAACACACAGACACACACACACACACACACACAGAGATATACACAGAGGGACAGAGGGAGAGGGAAAAGTTATGCTGTTCATGCTTCCCCACCTCATGCCAATCAGCATGGGCCTGCCTCTTATTCCACGCTCTTATGTTGGGGACTGGAGACAAAAGGACCCCAGGAGCTTGCAATCTGCCTTCAGCTTCCATAAGAGACCCTATCATGATTATTAAAAATAATCCACGCTATTGCTGGCTTGGCACCAGCCGGCAGTCTCTGTGTGTTCCCAGGCTGAGGTACATAGCCTGGGACCAAGACCATGTGTTTCCCCCTGCCAATGCCTCTCTCACCAAGGCTGGCTCTGCCTCTCCAGAGCTCCAAAATTGTTCTCTCAGACCCAATGGCTAGCTTTTGCCAAACCGCTCTGTATTCCCAAATTTCCTCAGCTAGCTGGGGGCAAACTCTCACACTCACAGACACACTCTGTTAAGTTTAAAATATGCTCCAGTATATGTACATATCTCAAAATAAACCAAATGGTTTTGGTTTCTGTGTCTGCTTTTATTAAAAGATGAGTGGTACTATGGTAAGAATCCATTCTGTGGCTTAATTTTTCCTCAGTTTAATATCTCAAGTTTAAGTTGTATCACTTTCCCATCACTGTGCCAAAATACTGGACAGAATCGGTGTAAAGGAAGAAAGACCCATTTGGCTCATGATCCTAAGATTTATGCCCGTAGTCACTTGACTCAATTGCTGTGAGCACAGCTGTGGCAGGCCATTGTGGCAAGAACTTGTGATAGGACACTGTTTACCTCACAACCACAGAAAGGGTAGGTTGCTGGAGATCCTAACCAGATATCTGGTTTCTGATATCTCCAGATAGCATAACTTGTCATGTGCCTCTGTATACCAGTAGTAAGGCATTAATCCTGCCACTGACCAACTCTACTTCTGTCTTAGTGTTTTATTGCTGTGAAGAGACACCATGACCATGAAAACTCTTAGAAAGGAAGACACTTACCTGGGGCTGGTTTACAGTTTCAGAGGTTTAGTCCATTATCAACATGATGGGAAACGTGATGGCAGGCAGGCAGATATGGTGCTGGAGAAGGAGCTGAGAGTTCTACAACTTCATCAACAGGCAGCAGAAGGAGACTGACTGTATCACGCTGGGTGTAGCTTGAACATAGGAGACCTCAAAGTCTGCCCCTAGAGTGATATACTTCCTCTAACAAGGCCACACTTACACTATCAAGGCCATACCTCCTAAGAGTGCCACTCCTTGTGACTAAGCAATCAAACACTGTGTCTATGGGAAACAAACCTATTCAAACCACAAGTTATATGCCCAACACTATCATCAAGTCCTCAAAAATGAACAGGCAGCACTAGGGTGGGCATTAGATAAGACTGCCCCTTGTAGATTCTCCTTCAGAGAGAAACTGCTGGGTCCTGGAGCCTCCGGGGCTTGGCTTTACTGTCACACTGCTATCTAGGATGGCTTTATCCACTTACACTCCAAGTGGTGCATAAACGAAGGGGGAATTCATATTTCCTCAGGCCACATGCTGACACATGCTATCGCCTGATGGCCAGTTCATGTTAATAATAGTGGTGTCGCTTTAATATTGGTTTGTGTTTTTTGATGACCTGATAATGTTGACCATTTTCTGCATTAACCACTGAGATGTTCGCCTTCTGAGATATGCCTATTTATATCCTTTGCCTGATTTTCTGATTTCCTATTATCTTTCTAAGTAAATTGGAGGAGTTTCATATATGTTCTAAATAATGATTCGTTAGTTTTGAACATCACAAATAGCTTTCCCAATCCTTTTTCATTCTGCCCTTGCTATCCTACAGTTAATGAGCACGTTTCTTTTTGAAATAGCCAAATGTGTAAAGTTTTAGCATGGGCATATGACGGATATTCTCAGTTATCAACTTGACAATGTCTAGAATTAAGTAAAACTCAAAAATAGAGGGGCAGGCCTGTGAGGGGGTTTTGCTTAATCCGAAGTGGGAAGATAAACTTCTAATCCAGTCTTTGAGGCAGGAAGACACACCTTTACACCAGAGCCTATGAGCTTGGAAAACCCACCTCTAATCTGGGCTACAAGGTTCGCTAGAATCCTAGATAAGGACATAGAAGGAGGACACTCGAGATTTTAGCATATACTGAAGACCAGCTGAGACATGCGGACTCATGGACTGAGCAGCTACTGATCTTGGGACCTTTCATTCATAGGCAGCCATTGTTGGATTAGCTGGACCACAGCCTGGAAGTCATTCTAATACATTCCCTTTCTATATAGAGAGATTCATCCTATAATCCTGTTACCCTAAAGAACCCTGACTAATACAGAGAGTATATCTGAAGGGAACCTATTGAAGAATTGTAGCTATGTGTGATGGCATATGCCTTTAATCCCAGCACTCACAAGGTAGATCACTGCGAGTCTGAAACCAGCCTGGTCTATATACCCAGTTCTAGGACAACCAGGGTTAGGATATGGCTACAGACTGAGATTCTCTCACTCTCTCAAAACAAATCAAACAAATAAAAACACAAACAAAACAAAACAAAAGAATCATTTCTCACCCAAAGCCAAATGTATTAGTCCCCTACCTGTTGCTCTATCTGGCTTCACATTTCCACCTATCCACCTATCAAAATTAGGTCCTACCCCATCTGGAGGTCACCTCAGTGTGTATAGTAATAGGAATGTGATATCATTGTCTCTATTTAGTGAGTCAATTCACAGCAGCACCTAACAACACATCTTTTCCCACACCAATATGAGCTTTCATCTCTGTGCTGTAAGTACCCATAGACACATGTGTCTGTTTCTAGCTCTTGTTGTTGCTCTTTTAACCTACATATTTTAGGCCAGTGCTATGTTAATTGAACTACATTTTTTTTGTTTGTTTGCTTGCTTGCTTTAGATCGGGTCTTTTGAGCCAAGGCTGGCTGGCTTCAAACTCATTATGTAGCCAACAATGACATTGACTTCTGATCCTCCGACCTCTACGTCTAGAGCTCTAGAGTTAGCACGTGTATTCTACCATTCCTGCTGTGGCACTGGGGGCTATAGCTAGGACTTCATGCAAGGCAGGTGCTTTGCCAACTTTGTTACTTCATCAGCTCCTGACTATATTTCTATGTCTTATGTATGTAGTAACCCTCCCCCAGCTACTATGTCATTTTTCATGGTTTCTGTTACTTGGAGCAGAGATTATCTTGTGCCATTCTTTTCTACCCTAGCTGAGGCAGAGCTTGAATCATCGCTGTGCTCAGAGTTTCCAGATGGTATACCCCACTCGCCTATTGGTCACTTGGAAGCCATTTTGGTTATTAGGTATACTGTGAGAGTGCCACAGTACTTGTTTTAGGTTACATTGACTTTATTTAATATAGTTCCATTTTTATTGATAGTTCTTATTCTAACTCTATTACAGTGTCTAATTTATACATTAAACTGTCATGGATATGTATTTATAAAGAAAAACAGAATATACAGAGTTGGATATTTGTTTTAGGTTTCAAGCATCTGCTAGGCACCTTGAATTCTATCCCCTATGTATAGAAGAGGTGATTTATGTCCATCTACACATATACTTGAAGTGGAAACTTACAGTTTCTTTGGAAAGTTAGTAGGGTTGGATGGTGTTTTGCCAGGGCAGACATGTGAAGAAGTGTTTTCCTGAAGCAGACACAGGTGAAAGGATGTTTTGCTAAAGTAGATACAAGAAGGAATGTTTTGTTGAAGAAGACATAGGTGAAAGGATGTTTTGCTAAAGTAAGCACGTAGAAAAACACATGATGAAAAATTCTTCACTAATGACACACATGTATTGGTTTGCCTTATGTTGCATTGCTGAGCTCCATTTGTCAGGACTCCATAGAGAGAAATGCACCAAAAACTTCTGGTGGTGTTCTTCAGCTTCTTACCACTTCCTCGGACTCAAGCCAATTGGCAAAGTAATGTTAGCTGATACAGACCCACATGGAGTTTTGCTAAGACAGACTCACATGGTGAGGCAAGACATGTGATATTTAGAGTGAGTACAAATAAGACCCAGCAGACAGTGACAAAGGCTTGCTAGCGTAGCTAGCTTTGCGATACTTCATTGGTCTCAAGTCTTTACTGATCTTCACTTCATAGCGAGAGGCACAGCAGAGAACTTCTCCTGGCGTCACTGATGGCCATGGTCCCTCCTACTGACTTGTGCTGATTCGGTAAAGGTCTGACTATCTCTGCTAGGTCGTGCCACTGCTGCTGATTCCTATTTGTTCTCCCAACACTACTGAAATGGACTGCTGATAAATTCATGAAATGTTTGGGAGTGGATCAGCTGTCACTGCTGATCCCTATGAACATAACTGATTTCCTGACAACACAGATTGGATATGCTTTGAAGAACACTGTCTAAACAGATCCACTTCCCCTGTACCCTAATAACCTTTCTTTTGCACTACCTCTGATAGGTGGTGGGCTAGAGCAGAGATTAAAACATTTAAGAACCCATATTAAAACCGGGTCTTTGAAAAATCTAAACTAACATCTGATAGAGTGTATTCCCCCATTCTTTACTTTCAATGTTTCTTTGAAACTCAAAACAACAAAAAAAAATTGGTGCTGAGCACACAGCCAAAATCCTGGTTTTGTGTTCCATACAAAGAGAAGTCTAGGGCGGGGGGGTGGGGGGAGGCAGGCAATGTAAGTATCATAGTATGAGGATGGAGAAAAGGCAAAGTCATGAGGAGCAAAGCCCATGTAAGCTTTCCTTGACCATTAACTTCTGAAAATGTCCCCATTGCCCCTGATGCATTCCTGAAACTAAGTGTTACTTAGCAACCTTACCCTGCTCCAGCTAAGGAGTATTGCATATTTGGACTCTATCACAGTGTCATCTAAGATTTGGTGACACTATTCACTGCACACTTACTTGAATACGCAGACCTAGCTTTGATGTTGGCTATTAGAAGGCAGAAGGTTGGTGAAGAGAAATGCTCAGTTCGATGACTGGAATCTGTAAACGCTCTGATGACCACCCTGGGATGGAAGGAGCCTGGCTGCCAGGAAACCCAAGTTTCTGTCTCTGCCAGACACCTGGACAATAAGTTCTCTTGAGTGCTGTTTTTCTTACCTGCCCTGATTTCACACATGACTTAGTGTGCCCTCATAGCAGGCCAGTGGAGCACAGAAACATGTTACTGTTTGACCAGACATGAAATTGAAGCTCAGGGATATTGTGTGGTTTAGGCAAGAACACACAACTAAGGAAAACTAGACATGACCACATCATCTGCTCATGTAACAGTAACATGAGGCGAAGCACAAGGACTTTGGAACTCAGCTGCCTAAACTTTGATCAGAGCTCAGCTATTTCCCACTATCCTACTTGATGTCACTGTCCTTAAGTACAGCTAAGCTAGGACTAATGGTATGTAGGGAACTGGGGAGGTGGCTCAGTGTATAAAGAGCTTGCAGTACATGCATGATGAGGATCTGACTTTGGATCCCCACAAACAATGTAAAACCTGGGTGTAGTGGCACAAAGCCATAACCTCTGCTGGGAAGAGGATGGAGTAGGTGGACCATGGGAGGCTCTATGACCAGCCAGTAAACTCCAGGTTCAGTAAGAGACTGTCTCCAAAAATAAGGTTCAAAGTAGAAAAGAAAGACTCCCCACCATCGACCTTTACCCATAACTGCATGGGAGAGCAATCCACACCATGTACACACAACCAAAAGCACACATATACACATAATAACAACAACAACAACAATAGGAGCTAGAGACAATAGGAGCTCAGCAGTTAAGAGCACAATATGGCTCTTCCTAAAGACCTAAATGCAGTTCCAACCACCTATATAAGGAGGCTCACAACAATCTGTAACCCTAGCCTCAGGGCAACTGATTTCCTCTTCTGGACTTCCTAGGCACTTGCATTCACATGTGCATACACACTCATGTGTGTGAATGCATGTGCGCACACGCGCGCGCGCGCGCGCGCACACACACACACACACTTAAAAATAAATCTTAAGTAATAATAATATTTTACTTCCAAAAGTTGTTAAAATAATTAAATGAAATAATATGTATTCAAATTTTTAAAAATTTCTCAGAGCCTAGAAGGGATGGCCCATACCTTTAATCTCAGCATTCACGAGGCAGAAGCAGGCAGATCTCTGTGAGTCCCAGGCCAGCCTTGTTTACAGAGTGAGTTCCAGGATATCCAGGGCTACATAAAGAAACCCTGTCTCAAAAAACAAAGAAAACCAACAACAATTACAACAATTAAAAAAAAACAACTTTCCAGCATAAGAGGCTACTATTACTATTATTGCTAGCAGACTAGTGGCCATCTGGATTCAGGTTCAGAAGAGTCAATAAATTGTAATGAGCTCATTGATTTCTGTGGGAGTTAAAGTAATGCTTCCTCAAAGACATTCTTGACCTAATTTCCTGAGCCTGTGAATGATGTCTGGCATGGAAAATGGACTTCGAAGTGACTGATTTGTGGTATAAGGTGATTTTCCAGTTTCTTCTCAATTGTATGTGAGAGTAGGCCCTAGTCAAGTCATAGAGGACGTTTTACGTGGAAGAGGGGCAGACTTCAGCAGTCCAGGCAGAATGGAGGACTAGGTTAGCCATTGTGCACATTCAAAAACAAAAGAACTGAGAGATGATGATCTGTAGAAGTCTGAAAGGGGAGGCAAGTCCCCCAAACCCTGTAAGTTCTCCCCTAGATCTCCAGATGACAACCTGGCCTTACTATCAACCCAGATTCAGCCCAGTAGAAACTACTTCAGACATCTACCTTCTAGACCGTGAAAGAACAAAACTGTTGCTTCTGCCATGAGGTTTGGTGGTAACTTGTTACAGCAGCAATAGGAAGAACACAATGATCTACATAAAAAAAAAAAAAAAAAAAAACTGGAGTTTGATTTCTACCTGGATCAGACTCCAAGAAGCAATTTCAGGTGAATAAAAAAATGTTGAGTCCTCCTTGGCTGTGTAAGGGATAGCATGACATGGTTTCCTCCCCTGGAACAGAGCTAGCAGGGCTTGCTTATATAATAATGTACATATTTTCATGTTCCTTCTTTGAGGAATGTCCTCTCTGCCAAAATTAATTACTCCATGATAATCAGAGACAGCATGAGTCTGGGAGGTGAGAGTGTGTCTAATGTCTTAGTAAATGGTAAATGCTGAGTCCTTCAGGACAGCCCTCAAGGCTGTGGGAAAGAACTCTGAAAACATGAGTTTAAGAATATGTAATTTCTAATCCCAGCATTTGGGAGGCAGAGGCAGGCAGATTTCTGAGTTCAAGACCAGCCTGGTCTACAGAGTGAGTTCTAGGACAGCCAAGGCTACACAGAGAAACCCACTCTGTCTCAAAAAACCAAAAAAAAAAAAAAGATTATGTAGTTTCTCAACTATATGTAATATAAGGATACAATATGAATTGTATGGGGAACTTTGTACTGTGAGCCAACTTGTCAGAAAAATACAAAGGCAGGCAGATACAAAGGCAGGTAGATTCCTGAGTTCAATGTCAGCCTGGGACAGAGCTACTTTAGACCCATTTATGATGGAAATGGTAATCTCTGTCCAGACTGGATTATGAGCTAGCTAGCTCATAGTCTGTGCTTACAAAGATAGGCAGATCTCTGAATTTATTAACAATGTTAAAAAGAAGTCCTTGCTATCTCTTTCTAAGAGTCAAGGGGCTGGGTTACTGGAATACAGATTCATGAACTAATCCAAAGGAAACCTTGAGGTAATGACTGAATTGATATGTAAATAAAAGACTGGGCTTTTGGTCAGCAAGAGTGAGCTATCCAGAGAGTTGTTAGAATTGCCTGGCATGGGGGCGCACGCCTTTAATCCCAGCACTTGGGAGGCAGAGGAAGGCGGATTTCTGAGTTCGAGGCCAGCCTGGTCTACAAAGTGAGTTCCAGGACAGCCAGAGCTACACAGAGAAACCCTGTCTCAAAAAACCAAAAAAAAAAGAATTGCAAGAAAAAACAGTCTTGAGAGAGAGAGAGAGAGAGAGGGAGAGAGAGAGAGAGAGAGAGAGAGAGAGAGCTGTCTGGAAAGCTCTCTCAAGCAGATCATAGGCTTGTAACCCATGATTTGACTTCAAGTCATTCTTTTGCTGCTCTCAGACACCCCTTCCTTAGAAACTTTCTCCAGAAATAAAAAAAAAAAAACTAAAAATGGACAAATCTCTCCAACTTTTGAAAGAAAATATGAGAGACTATTTTATAACATCCAAATAAGAATAAATGTTTTCTTTACAGAAAAAGTATAACTCACTTTAAAAATGTGAATTTGTCTTTATCAAAGACTGTGACAAGGTATATCATAGACTGGGAAAAGCTCCAATAAATTAATTCTTAAAGGATTACTGTCCAGAACCAGGATCATTTAAAAAAAAATCAAGTGTCTTGATTCTATTCCTATACAAAACATCAGGACCAAGAAGCAAGTTGGAGAGGAAAGGGTTTATTCAGCTTACACTTCCACATTGCTGTTGATCACCAAAGGAAGTCAGGACTGGAACTCAAGCAGATTAGGAAGCAGGAGCTGATGCAGAGGCCATGGAGGGATGTTAGTTACTGGCTTGCTTCCCCTGGCGTGCTCAGCTTGCTTCTTCTAGAACCCAAGACTACTAGCCCAGAGATGGCACCACCCACAAGGGGACCTCCCATACTGATCACTAATTGAGAAAATGCCTTACAGCTGGATCTCATGGAGGCATTTCCTCAAGGGAGGATCCCTTCTCTGTGATAACTCCAGCTTGTGTCTGAAGGATTGGGCTATGCCCAACTTGTAACCTTAACAACAAATGGTTCTGTGCTGCCTGTTCCAGGAAACAACATTCATGTCTTTGTTTCAGGGGGTTGTTATAATCATCTTGCAAACATACCTTCATTATGACCACCTTGTTATGATATTCTTGTAACCACCTTGTTATGACCATCTTGTTACACCTTGTTATGATCTCCTTGTTTTGACCACCTTGTATGACCACTTTATTACTACCTTATAACCACCTTGTTATGATCACCTAGCAACCATGTCTTGTTTCAGGAGGTTGTTATGACCAACTTGTTATACTTGTGTTCTGCTTCTGTAACCCTGCCTATTTGCCTGCCAAATCTCCCATTTGAAAACCCTCTACTCTGGAGCTATAAAAATCCTTATTATCCCATGCCAAACACTGATCTCTTGAACCCTGTCTTAAGGGAAAGACAAACCATGTACATGAATTTTTAAAAGCTTGCTTTAATTAACTGGGCCATAATTCAGGATGATGCTCTTTCCACTCATATCTACAGGATCAATAAACTATGTACAGAAGAATTGCCTGTAAACCATGAAAAGGAGCCTAATGTCAATTCTTCATCAATAACAAGGGCTGGGAGATGGCTCTGCTGGGAAAATGCTTCCTGTGCAAGTATGAAGACCTGAGTTTGGATCTCCAGAACCATGTAAAAGCCAGGCTCCATGGCACACATCTGTAATCCCAGCACCAAGAGAGCTGGGATGGCAGATTCATTGTGCTCTCTGGCCAGCCAATATAGCCAAATTGAGGAGTTCCAGGTTCAAGTGTCTCAACATACAAGGTGGAGGAAAATACCCAGCATTGACCTCCAGCCCCCATACACCAGTGCATATAAACTTACACACATATGTGCACATGCACATGAGCATGTATACACATATACCACATACAAAATAAATTAATAATACCTTAGTAATTAAGTTCAACATTCATTAACAAAATAGGATAAACACAGTTATATACTCACCAAAGACACAAAAATCATGCAGATGACAAACGGGAACAGCTCATATTCTGACTGAAGTGCAAACTGGTCCAACCACTTTGGAAAAGAATGTGTTACTTGCTTGTTAAATAGGATATGTTGCTTCTTCAAGGTATAATCATTCTTCAGAGCAGATGCTTTGGGAAATTCTTGCTCATTTTCACATAGAGACATACACAAGAAAATTCATAGCAGTACAGACTGTAGCAAAAACCTGGAAACAACCTCAACAATAATCAACAGACGAATGGATAAATTAACAATTTTAGGCCCAAAAGTGAGAAACTGGGAGTGAAAAATGAATGGCTGTATCATTCACAAAGATAAATTTTTATCATCCACAAAGATAGATTTTTTTTTCATTCACAAAGATAGATTTTATGAACTTGTTGAACCACAGATGTAAATTGCCAAAGATTATCTATGCCATGACACCAATACATAGTGTTCTAAAACACTAATATAGATAATATAGATATGGTTAAAATGACCCCCCCCATGGTGAGATTATATACAAAATGCAATCTGCTGTTTAGCTTTAGCATTGAATTTAGAGTAATCAGAGTAGGACCCACAGAGGCATTGGAATGTGCTGGTTTGTTTTGTTTTGTTTTTATGTAGTAATCAAAGTTTTTATTTTATCTTTATTTAAAAATCCATGTACTTGGGGAGGTGGTGGCACACACCTACACACCTTGAATCCCAACACTCAGGAGGCAGAAGCAGGTGGATCTCTTTAGTTCTAGGCCAGCTTACAAAGTGAGTTCTAGGACAGCCAGGACTACTACACATAGAAATTCTGTCTTGAAAAACAAAATAAAACAAAAAAGTGGCAGTGGTTTCGTGTAATTTATGTATAAGTTTATATTTTAGATTTTTTAATTTTAAATTTTTATTTTTTATTTTATGTATATAGGTGAATTAGGGTTCTCTAGCATCACAGAACTTGTGGGATGAATTATTTTCTATATATAAATATAATGAAAATTTGTTGGAATGACAGTCTGCAGTCCAACTAACTCAACAATGGGCAACTGTGAATGGGAATTCTAAGAATCTAGTAGCTGCTCAGTCCCAGGAGGCTGGGTATCTCAGCTTAACTTCTGTATAAGCTGGAATCCTGAAGAAGTAGGTTCCAACAGATGTGCTGGCAAAGTGTGTGCAAGCAGGCAAAGAACAAGCCCTTCCTTTTTTTCCATTGTCCTTATGTAGGTCTCCAGCAAAAGGTATGGCCCAGAATAAAGGTATGTCTCCCAGCCTCAAGATTTTGGGTCACAGATGTGCCCTCCATTTCTAGATTGTAGTTCATTCCAGATATAGTCAAGTTGACAACCGAGAATAGCCATCACAATAGGTATTTTACCTGATATGTGTTTGTGCACCACTTGCATGTCTATGCCCTCAGAGGCCAGAATTGGGAATCAGATGTCCTGGAACTGGAGTTACAGTGTAAGCCACCATGTAGATGATGGGAATTAAACTCAGGAACACTCAGGGATCAGAGCACTCCCAGCCAGTGCTCTTAACTGATGCGTCATCTCTCCAGCGCCAGCTTTACTTCTTTTATCATATGTGTATGTCTGCGTGTGGGTATGTGCACATGAGTACAATGCCTGTGGCGCCAGAGGAGGAGGTCAGATTCCCTGGAGTTGAAGTGACAGGCTTTAGGGAGCTACCTAAAATGCATACTGAGAGCCATGAATTAATTGCTGATCCATCTATCCAGACCATAGTTTAGAATTGTTTAGATTAGGGCAATTATTTTATTTCTAGTTACAATTTAGCCATTCTGTTCAAAAATATGTCCAGAATTGTTCTAGGAAAAAGTATCATGGTCTGGATATGAATTGTCTACCAAAACCCATGTGTTGAAGACTTGGTCCCCAAACAGCAAGTTGTTCCCATCACTAAAGGGTGATCAGGAGGGTTCTGTCATAACTGGGTTATAGATAGATTCCTAATTCCTTGATGATTCATAATTTGGTTGGAGAACTTTGCTGGGGGATGTGTCTTTGGAAGGTATATCTTCTTTCTGGTTCCTTCCTGTCCCCCTCTGCTTCCCAGTTGCTAAGAGTGTCTCTGCTCTGACACCTGCTTCACCCCATTAAGCTTCTGCCTTACCCAGACCCTTACTAACTAAGCCAGCTAACAGACTAGGACCTCTGACACCAGGAGCCAAACAACACTCTTATCTTTGTTGCTGTTGTTGTTGTTGTTGTTTTTGAGATGTTTTGTCACAGGAACAAAAAGTGACTGACATACTAGGGATGGCTAGCAACCAACAGCCATGGAGCATACCATGAAGGGGTGCACAGGCTAGTGAGCACACGGAAGACACAGTCAATAGCCATCCAACACTTCATTACGTCTAGGCATCTATAAAGGGAAAGATGCATGTGGTAGGGGGTATCCCACCTCCTGCTGCATAAGTAAAAACTGAACCTTTATTGTATTGTACCACTGAGATGTCCTGTTTCCCTTGACAGTTATCCCAATATTATACGGCTGCAGTGTGATGGGAGGGACCCTGGACTAGTTATTTTTCATCCACATTATCAATATGCCAACATAGTTCCCTTTTCATCGCCATTATCACCATTCCCAACAGACACTGTTGGAGAGAGACAGAGTATATTTTGGCTCATTGTTTCAGAGGTTTTT
Organism: Mus minutoides; assembly: GCA_902729485.2. Taxonomy (NCBI): domain Eukaryota; kingdom Metazoa; phylum Chordata; class Mammalia; order Rodentia; family Muridae; genus Mus; species Mus minutoides. The sequence continues at coordinate 475,774 of LR750191.1, read as the reverse complement.
CAGTCCATCAATGGTGCTTCTGACTACATGGCCAGTCCATGACAACAGGAGCTTACAGCAGAAGCTGTTGATGTTGTGACTGCTGGTGATGTATCAGAATACAGAGAGCAAGGCAGGAAGGAGGCAGAAATCACATGCCTCATTCAATGCTGCTAGTGATCTACTACCTGTCAGCTAAGCACCTCCCACCAAGTGGACAGCGGTTCAAAACCTGAGAGGGAGGGACATTTCAGATGTAAATCCAAACACAGCAGGTTGGAGTAGAGCTAGCTAGATAAAACTTGTGGCCTGACAAGAAAGAAGTCTCCTCAGGGGCACATGAGAGGTGGAGGGGTAGAGGTCAGGGAGGTAGAAGTGCTCAGGGTGACTCTTGAGTTTCTGGCTTGTAAGATCAAACCAGAAAGACCCCTATTCCAAACACGGGCTGTTCGCGCACCCCAAGAATCACGAGAGATCCATCTTGATGCAAAATGCAAGAGGATTTTTAATCAGAGCTCCGGGACGACCCGTGTCTCATGCAAGAGACGGGAGTCGACCACGAGGCTCGAAAATTAGAAGCTTTTATAGCAATGGGGTAGGGGGTTGGGGAAATTGGCGTGGTTTCACATGATTGGCTAATTCAAACATCAGCAAGAGGCCCAGATAGCAGCTTGAGGTAATAGCTAGCTCTAAGAGACAAGGGGGCACACCAGGATGGCCAGTTTTTCATCCTGGCCAGTTCTTCAGTATGGCTGGACATCCATTCTTCTTTTTTTGACTTAAGGACTCAGTGGGTGACAACCGCTGACACTGCATCCACTGCAGCAAGCAGATGCCCTTAAGCCAGTTGCGCTGGCGCATGCCTTTAATCCCAGCACTTGGGAGGCAGAGGCAGGCGGATTTCTGAGTTTGAGGCCAGCCTGGTCTACAGAATGAGAAAGAAAAGAAAGAAAGAAAGAAAGAAAGAAAGAAAGAAAGAAAGAAAGAAAGAAAGAAAGAAAGAAAGAAAGAAAGACGGGTTTCCCAGTCAACTAGAGTTCGCCATCTGCCCAGAAGTCAGCCCACAGGTAATGGACCCTGTTAATGTTTACTGGGAGAGAGGAGAGAGAAAGTAGGGAGTCAGAGAAAGAGAAAATAACCAAGAAGGTGTACGTCCGCACAGACCTTGTGCCCGTCCAGCCTGAGCCACCTTAGTTTCTCACCTGGATCAACAAAAGAGGACCTCAGCTTCTTCCCTTTTCCACTCAGCCAGAGTGAATCTGCTAACGCAGCAGTCCGGCACGTACTATGCGTACGTAATTCAGGGTTTCTCAACCTATGCACCTTCACCACGTGGGCCAGTGTCCTGGGTGAGAGGAGAGAACCGCTGTCCTGGGTTCTGCAGAGTGTGTTTACACCATCCCCCGACCGACCTGTGTCTGCTACAGCCACTGTCAAACTCCTCAAGGCTTTGTATCTGTGACAGCAAACCTGCCAAATTCTGTTTATTCCAAGCAGCTCTGCACCGCCTTCCCTTTCTTGCAGAGGGACAGTAAATCTGCCCTTTCGTCTCTGATTCCTCCCCTCCACTACCTCACCCACCCAGCTTCCGTCCTGCAGGCTGACCTTCATCTGGCCCTGTGAGCTAGGATCTCAGAGCTGAAGACCCTGATGCTTGTGCTTAGGGGGGTTCCCTCCCCCTCCCACACACCCCACCCGTTAAGATTTTCAAAGAACTCCCTCTATCAGCAACTTTGGCTTTTGGCTTCAATGTTACTTCTTTGGTGAAGCCAACCCAAAGCACTCTTAGGAAATTAAAACCTCAGTGTGTTCATTTGCTAGGACAGAAAGAAGCAGCGCAGGCTGGGTGAGTTAAAGCAAAGAATGGTTTTTCTCGAAATTCTGGAAGTTAGAAGTGCAAAGCCCAGGCACCCGCAGACCTGGTTTCTCCTGAAGCTCTCCTCAGCCACAGCCCCATCGCCTTGCTGGGTGGCATCCCAGCTTGTCCATCCCAATTCCCTCTTCTGTGGAGGACACTATTTAACCAGTCACCTAGAGTTCCAGAGCCCTCTGAGATCTTAGGGTGTTAAGCTTGCCCTTGGGAATTTTAGGGGTGTCACATTCAGTCCATAATACACACCCGCCCATCATCACTAGGATCAGCAATGACCACGCGGACATTTTCATCTGGATTATGGGTCTTTTTTCTCTTCCAGGTCTCCACCAGAATGTCATATCCCATAAAGCCAGGGATTTTTTTTTTTTGTCAATTTTATTCGCTGCTACATTCACAGTGTCTATTAGCACATAGCAAACACTTATTATAAGTGTTACAGACAGGAGCAAGAACCGCTTCTCCAAATACCAGCTGCACCCTTGGGAAAAAACTGCTTGTGTCTTCCTCAGCTCGCTCTCAGATGAGGGGGCCAGGCTAAGATAACCCAGAACAAGAACTCAGACCTATTAGCATAGGAATGCTAACTTCTAGGTTCTCAAGAAAACCCTGTGAGGGAAAGGTTTCTTTTCAACAGCTTCCAAGGGAGGCACAATTCTAGAACAGCAAGATGAGGGAACAGGAAGTGAGGTAAAGATGGCTGAGAAGTGAGAAGGGGTTGGGAGGTGGGAGGTAGTGCCCAGACAACTGGCCCCCACTTGCTTTCAAAGCCAGGCACACAGAACATCTCCAGACTGGCCTCACAGAAAGCACAGGCCTGAGAACAACTTAAGACAAGAGGGCTCCCCCTTGCCTTGTACCTCCCACTGACTGGAAGTGGCCCCAAGAGAGTGAATGGCCTTGCAGCTTGATGGTCTCAGATGGTTCTTTAAGCAACCCAGAAGGGAGCCAGACCCTCAGCCCTCTGGAAGGCTTCATCCCAGCCTGGAAGCAGCAGATCCTGGAGAGGGTTGGCCCTAGGCTGCCATGAGCTAAGGAAGACTGGAAAGACCCCAGCCAGGTGAACCGACTAAGAAAGTGTCCGGAGAGGGATAAGTGAGAGAAGCTGCCAGATTGTGAAGAACAGAGGTAGGGGTAGAGCTGGCCAGAAGTCCCGGTGGTCTCCAATGGTGAAACGGGGCTTAGTAGCCCAGTGAAAACATGAGTGAATCATCAGAGCCAGGGAACCTGGATTGAACCTCTGGCAGCCCTGAGAAACAATCCCTGGGCTCAGCAGCCAGGTCTCGTGAAACCATTCTAGACCTAAGTCCAAGTGTGTGTGTGGACACCATGGACAGGCTGAAGGCCCAGCTGGGACTGATGGCACAGCAACGAAGCTGTAGAAGCCTAGATCCCACCTACCTTCCCCCTCCAGTGCTGCCCAGCTCATCATCGTGCACACCCCCGTCCTCAACTCCCACCGCCCCCAAAGCTGTCTCCTCAGCTAAGGGAGGGTGTTGCCTGCCACCACTCCCCTTTTGGAGGGTATCTCTTTTTTCTCCTGTGTAGGTTGTCACCTTGGATTATGCTTCCCCTTCAGGGCAGACCCCTCCCACCAGAGGTGAAGAGACCCTGGCAGAGTCCATTGCCCAGTGTCTCCTGGGAGACAGTACTGGCTTCCCCACTCGAGCGTGGGGACCGGTGTCTGTGGAGCTGTGAAGGGGGTGAGGCTGTTGCTGCTGGCTGCCTGCAGAGGCAGCAGGAGGCTGATTATAGGGCTGGGTCCCTTGGCCCTGGCTGTGGGTGCAAGAAGCTGCCTATGACGCTTAGCTGTCAAGGTGGGGGTGATGGTTGCCCTGGTGACTGCGCTGGCAAGTGGGATGGCTTTGTAGGCACAAATGCTGAGAAGAAAATATAATAAGCCTAGATAGAGGCTTTGGTTTGTTTTGTTTTTTTCCCTCCTCCCTTCTTTTCTTTTTATTGATCATTTGGAGTGAACCTTACCATTATAAACGAAGAATGACCTCCTGCATTTGGACCCCTACCCCAATGCCTTGTGCTTCCCTGTAAAAACTGTATTCTTCTATCCTCTCCTTTTGAGTCCACTGAGCTAGCCTAACTAGTTAGCCCTACAAGGATGGATAGGTCACTTCCAATGAAGTGGCCCTGCAGGCTCGTCTCCTGTTCAGTTCCTGGGCCCCACCTCCAGACAGTGATTCAGTCAGATGCTGGGAATCTTCATTTTTAGCTTCATTTTAGCCTTTTTGCCTGCTGCAACCTGAGACACACTGTACCCGCATTTCTGCACCACGGGGTCATTGAGCACAGAGAGCTATGACTTTAGGACCCATTAGGACAGTTGCTCTGGAGTCCACTTGAACCTGTTACCATCTAGGATGGCCAATCATACAGAGGATCGGGACAAGACGAAGCCACAAGCCAAGCACAGTTGCCTAACACTAAACCCACAGTGGCTCAACTATCCCTGTCCCTGTCCCATCTGCCTGCTGTCCTCCAGCCAAATCTTAGATCCGGGGAAATGATGTGCGCTTAGCAATGTGCAGAGTCATCAGACTGGCAGGCAGACAGCAGAGGGGGCAGCTCTAACATCTGGGCTCCACACCAGAGCTCCAGCTCTCCCTAAGCTGTTACCATGGTGAGCATAGCCACGACAACCTCTGCATGTGTGTGTGGGGGGGGGGGGGAGGGTAACCTTCTTCCACCCTCAGAGGGCTGTAAAAAGTCATGTTACAGAATATAAAGAGGTTGGGAGCTTCCTATCCACCCACACTGCACCCACTGTTCCAACCACCATTCAAAAGACAGTAATGACAAGGACTTGGCTGAATTTCTCTGCAAAGTTCCAGGGCCTGACACAGTGCCTGGCACCCATCAGGCCCTCAAGAAAATACTGGCTGAGCGGATCAATCAAAGGCAGATCTGCTTCTCCCAAACCTCTTAATTAAGACTGAGTTTCATTTAAGAAACAGAAAGGACATAATTAGGCCTCTGTTATGATTTACATTTGAAAGGCCCCTCTCCCAAAAGATCATGGGTGGAAGGCTTGGTTTTCTATGAAAAGATCAGAGATGGGGCCCTGGGGAAGTGAGTCAGACTATGATGGACACCGATGAGTTCATAGTCTGATAGCATCATTGAGAGCTCATAGAGGGCTGGTGAGTTGGCTTAAAGAGCACTGAGCGCTCTTCCAAAGGTCCTGAGTTCAATTCCCAGCAACCACATGGAGGCTCACAACCATATGCAATGTGATCTGACACCCTCTTCTGGTGTGTCTGAAGACAACTACAGTGGACTCCTGTATATATAAAATAAATACATAAATCTTTAAGGGGGTGGTTAGTAGAGACGGGGAAAGGAGCCAGGCTAGAGATAGATTGTTGCAAGCATGATCTTGAGTAGTCTACCTTCTTCTCAGTTCCTTTGCCTTCTCTGCTGCCTTGCAGTGAGCACCTTTGCTCTTCTGTGTCCTGTTACCATGACACTTGAGCCTCAGCACCTCAGGATGGAAATAACAGACCCGGCCACCCCATGGTCTCAAAAGTCTCTGATGCTGAGGTCCCCATTACCCACTTCCTCATGCTGTTTTTCTCAGGCATTCATTCCCACATTGAAAAACTCATATTGTTTCTCCCTTACCTATCTCCTTTGGACAGGTGGTAGTTTAACCGTTTATATAGCTGTTAGTCCCCAGGTACTAATACTAGCCCTGGCCATGCCCACCCCCAACCCCCCAGAAAGTCTAAGGTGTGCAGACACAACCTATCAGCCAAGCTTCAAACTTTTAAAGTAGTTTTGCTTACCTCCATAAATCCATTCAGGTAAAGCCCTGTGTGACAGGATAGTTATTAATATATCAAGCTCAATATAATTATTTTTTATAATTAATCTAAAAATTAATATTTCCCTGGAAAGGGACTGTTTTCCCCAACCATGAACTTTTCACACTTCTTCCATCTCTGTTCCCTTCTCTCTTGAGGACTGCCTAGCCCTTCCCCACCCCCTAAGACATAACAGAATTGGTACAACTCAAATTTGCTGAACACTACAAGTGACCAACCAACCTTACATAAGAAAATAATAATAATCATTAAAACTCTTGGCTCTGACAGCTTTAAGTTTTTATCCAACAGAATTACTATGCCTATTCTAGGGCATCAGTTCATAAGGTTTGTGCTTGAGGAGCAACCTTTGGGCCAGATGTGGCAGTGCACACCTTTAATCCCAGCACTGAGGAGGAAGGGACAGCGGCAAGTATCTCTATGAGAGAGTTCAATACTAGCCTAGTCTACATAGTGAGTTCTGCATAAACTGATGACATGGCTGCTCTGGGGTATGGTTAAGGGGGAGGTTTTTATTGTAGATGTGAGAGGCAGAACAACCAAAGGCATCTAGAAGACTCCAGAGCAGAAAAAGAAGTAGAGTGAACATGGCCAGCAGACAGGACATGGCCAGGGCTGTTTGCAAGAGAGGAGAGGGGAACAGAGAAGTGCAATGAGAGACTAGGCCTAGCCTAGAGCCCAGGGAACAGCCGTGTTATACAATGAACATCCAGTTATGCAAAGGGTTGTAAGTAGCTGTGGGAGGGAAGCCATGCACTGGAGGGAGTTTAGGGCAGAGGAGGTGAGAAGAGCTAGGAGTCTAGCATGGTCTTTGAAATGCACAAAAGGGACTTGAGATACAGAGGATTTGATATGCTGATTGGCACCACAGGTAGCCATATATCCTTTCTGCCAGAGGTAAGGGAAATGACCCACTTTAGTAGACAGGAACCAATTTCACAAGTTACTGAGAAATGCTGGCTTTTATCTAACTGCCAGAAATAATCCTACAGTCCAGGTTGAGCTCATTTCTGGACATTTGGACAGCCTTTTGGAGTTTGGGGAATTGGAACTTCCTTTAGACCTGACAAGTTCCAGGCCAACCAGGTCTATAGAGAGACCTTGTTTCCATACCAGAACAGCGCTGAGGATGGGGGTGGGGGATGGGAATGCTAATTAGTTCATTCATCAGAAATATCCAGAATACATGGATGAACTTAAGCTAAGAGATTGTACAAGCTTGGCTTTCTGCTGTGAGGGTCCTACAGTTCTTTCTTTCTTTCTTTTAAAGATTTATTTTTTATTTATATGAGTATCCTGCAGCTGTCTTCAGACACACACTAGAAGAGTGCATAGGATCCCACTACAGATGGTTGTGAGCCACCATGTGGTTGCTGGAAATTAAACTCAGGACCTCTGGCAGAGCAGTCAGTGCTCTTAACCGCTGAGCCATTTCTCCTGCTGTAATTAATAATCTCAGCTTTGAGCCTCTGTTTTGGCCTATTCAGACTCGGAGCATTAGTGTAAGCAGAGAAGTTTGGGCCCTGTGTGTGTGTGTGTGTTCTAGACAGATAACTCAAGGCTGCCTGTGGTGGAGAGAATCAGTACAAATACCATAAAACCATCTGGGGGTGTGAATCCACCCTCTAAAGAAGACTGGATTTGTTTATGACCTTGTTTTGGTTTTTTAATTAACTCGTGAGAGAGAGAGAGAGAGTGAGTGTGTGTGTTCACATGTGTAGAGATGTAACTGTCTGTGCATGTAGAGGTCAGAGGTTAATGTACAGTGTCTTCCTAGATCTCTCTCCACTTTATATGTTGAGGCAGGGTCTCTGACTTGAGCTCACTGGGTTCCAATAGTCTACCTAGCCAGTTTGCTAGGAATCCCATCTTCACTTCTCCTGGAAGGCTAGGACCACAGGCTGCCATGCCCATTCACCATTAATATAGGTTCTGGGGATCCAAATTCCAGTTCTCACAACTAGGCAAGAAGCGTTTCTATCACCTGAGCCGTCCTACAAGCTAGAGGGCTCAGCAGGTGGAAGCGCCCCGCCTCACTTGTATTTAAAGAGCCAGCTTCTAAACACAAGTCTCAAAACACCTCAGAAGCAAACCCATGTGAGCCAGGCTCCCGTTCAGCAGGGGACGGACTGAGCTAGGATGTGAATGCCTCCTCTGTATTTTCTCCGTGTGCTCTGAGAGGCTCCTGAGAGCCAGTGCCGTCATGGCATCTGTCTTGGCACAAGAAGCACAGAGGCAGTCCGTCACCACCTGTTCCACTGCAAAACACGCTAGCAACCCTTACTAAGGCGCATGCCTGACTCACACTGCCACACTGTTTCAAAAGAGGGGGCAGCGTCACTCCTCTCCCTGTGTCACCACAATAATTACAGAGAACGATGATTTGAACAATGAGAACTTATAATTCTCTAGCAAGAGGCAAAAGCAGTGTCATTTACAGAAAAATAATCTCCTGAGTATGAGGTAACAGAAACCAGCGTGTTCTGCCTTGGTCTGTGTGGTAGCCGTGAAGCAGACGGGGATCTTTCATTCACTCACTCATCCAGCCAGCCCACACTATTAGAGCCCCAATGACGTGGCAGGCAGTGCAGACCCTAGAGCCTACAACTAGTTTCATTTCTTCCCACCTCTTCACCCAGAAGAAGGGACTGCTGGAACAGTAACCATTCTATGCTGGGCTTTGAAAGACATCCAGGAACACCATCTTTACGATGTCAAGTTCAAGCCTTAAACCAGCAACCTCATACAGAACCATGCCTGGGACAGAGTGGGCAGATCTGGGGTCTGAATTGAGATCGTATGGAAAGGAAGATATACTCTCTCTAATGTATGTGCTATGGGGGTGCACATATGCGTGCAGGTATATGTGTGCATATGTGTTTGGGTGTAAGTAGAAGCTGGAAGGCAGCCTCAGGTGCTGTCTTTATGAGTCCTATGTATGTCTTTGAGACATGGTCTCTCATTGGCCTGGAGTTCACCAACTCAGCTTGGTTGGCTGGCCAAGAAGCCCCGGGGATTCACCTGTCTCTATCTCCTCGAGGCTGGGATTACAAGCATGGGTCATCACATCCGACTTTCAATATATATACATGTATACATAGTATGTGCATGTAGATGCAGCTGCTTACAGAGGCCAGAGGTGTCAGGTGCTCCTGGAGCTAGAGTTACAGATGGCTGTATGTCACCCAGTGTAGGTGCTGTCCTCAGCAAGAACAGTATGGACTCTTAGCCACCGAGTCACCTCTCTAGCCCCACTCCTGCCTATTTTAAATGTGGGTTCTGGTACGCAAAGCCAGATCCTCATGCTTGCAAGACAAGCACTTGACTAATTGCTTCCCATCCCCAGATATGCTTTTAAACATAATGATCAGGGCAGGGTAGAGGGGCGTCTTCAGGGACCACAGTTGGACCAGGTAGCTGTCCATCAAATACAGGCATGCCCAATCGTGACCTTGTTTGTCTGCCTTCTCCTTTCTGTAACTCTACTACTGCAGGAGGTCAAAAGAAAATGTTGTTCACCTCAAGCAACATAAAACACAAGGGATGGATGGATTAGAAGCTTAGGCTGACCTTAAACTCTTCTGAGCTACTACAGGAGACTTGCTATGAACTCATCATAGTGTGAAAAAGCAAGCATGCCACCACCGATAAGACTAGTTGCTCACAGAATTAGCTCCGGCCTACAAAGCAGTTTCAGGAAGACGACAACCTCTCCCACTCTGCCACGCCACTGGACTACCATTCCGTGCTGAACTAGGCAGCTTTCTGCCTCCCGCAGCGACTCTTTGTCCTTCTCACGCACAGCCTGGATGGAAACACAACCTGCTTCACACAGCTTCTTGTTTGTTGCTAAGTAACCACTTCTTCCTGGTATGAGTGTGTAACCACTGTTCAGTACTTCAACTTAATTGCGCGACCTTAACGCTGGAGAATGGAATGGGGTGGCGGGGGAGGGGCTTCACTTTTCATCACCTATAACTGTCGATTATTGTCCATGACCCTGAAGAACATTTTCTGGGGAAAGGTGAAAACAGGGAGGGGCTGAGGAAGAAGAGAGAACATGAAGAAGGTAGGATGAAGTATAATCTCCACACAGCCAGCCACTGAGACCTCCTGGTGACTGCATGAGCCAGCCAGCAGACAGCCACCTTCTTCTGTCCCTATCTCCTTCAAACACTATTTACCTATGGGCCAAGCATGGGCCAAGCATGGGCACAAAGGATTTAAAGCATGAAGTACGCAGACCAGAAGAGTGGGGGGGGGGGTAAGGGTCACCTCAATCCTTGCCCCAGTCCCAAGGGGCACAAAGGACACCAGCAATATGGCAGCGCTCTTCTCTTTCAAGAGCAAGAGAAACAGAAGTGTTTTCTCTTAGGAGCTCTGTAACACATTCACTATGTCCCTGAAGCTGGGATCTATGAGGCTGTTGGTGACTGATGCTTCCCAGAATTCCACAGTCATTCAGGAACCTATCACTTCTCACAGGAAATCAAATGGACTATCCCTAGATAACTGTAAGTTATCCTCTACCACCAGCTTTATAGGGGTGTGACTGAGAAAGAAAGGTTATGTGCAGGCTGGGGACATGACTTAGCTGGGACAGCTCTTGCATCTCATGTGTGAGGGTCTGGATTCAGGTCCCCAGAACCTACCTAAAAAGCTGGGCATGAGGGTACATGCCTATAATCCCAGCACTGTAAGATGGGAGACAGAGACAGGGAAGATCCTGGAAGCTTGTAGGCCTGACATCCTGGCCTACGTGATGATGTTCCAGACCAATGAAAGACTATGTCTCAAACAAAATGTGGAAAGTGTCCAAGGACTAATACCTAAGGTCATGCCCCTGACCTCCATGCATGTGTCATATGTGTGCACACTGAACCCACACATGAAGCCTTCGCATACACATACACATGCACACTCATCTGCATACTCCCACAAAATCTCATGCACTTAAAACATCATGTTTTGCTCACCATCCTCAAATGATTAGCACACTCAGTCTATTTAACACATCTGTTACCTCTCCTAGCTTTGTGTGTGTGGATGAGACCTCACACTTATACCCTTTAGCACATAGCAATGATGTAATCGATGCATTACTAATAAGTGTGGTCACTTTGCTCTACACTGGTTCTATAGAAGCCAGTCATCTCAGAACTGCAAGACCCCCTTTGTCCTGTATCCTTGGATGAACGTCTCCCCCACGTATCTTACCTCTGATCCTTACCAACTATCCTTCTGTTTTATTCAGTGGCTATGACGTTTTCAGATTCCACTTCTACAACGAAATCATACGTCCCTTGCGTTAGTCAGTCTTCTCATCGCTGTAACAGAGGTAATTTAAGGAGGGGGCGGGGCATTCTGCTTTAAGAAGACATACAGGCAAGACAAAGATTGGAGCTGAAATGGAAGAAAGGTCCATCCAGAGACTGCCCCACCTGGGGATCCATCCCATAAACAGCCACCAAACCCAGACACTATTGCAGATGCCAGCAGGATTTTGCTGACAGGACCCTGATATAGCTGTCTCTTGTGAGGTTATGCCAGTGCCTGGCAAATACAGAAGTGGATGCTCACAGTCATCTATTGGATGGAACACAGGGCCCCCAATGGAAGAGCTAGAAAAAGTACCCAAGGAGCTGAAGGGGTCTGCAACCCTATAGGAGGAACAACAATATGAACTAACCAGTACCTCCAGAGCTCGTGTCTCTAGCTGCATATGTAGCAGAAGATGGCCTAGTCGGCCATCATTGGGAGGAGAGGCCCTTGGTCTTGTGAAGATTATGTGCCCCAGTGCAGGGGAATGCCAGGGCCAGGAAGTGGGAGTGGGTGGGTTGGGGAGCAGGGCAGGGGGGGTATAGGTGACTTTTAGGATAGCATTTGAAATATAAATGAAGAAAATATCTACTAAAAAAAAATAACCAATTTCCCAGGGGGAAAAAAAAGAAGACATGTAGGCTACCCTAACAGGGAAGGCACTGTAGCAGGCGTGGGAGACTGCTGGCCACATTGCATCTTCAACCAAGAGGCAGGCAGTAGACATAGACATAGTGCAAGGCTGTAACCCTTCAAGGCCTGCCCCCAGTGGCCCACTTTCTCCGATGAGGCTCCATCTCTTGAAGGTTCTACAGCCTTCCAAAACAACACCACTGCCTGGGAATTGAGTGTCCAACCTCACATGCCTGTGGGAAATGCTGTAACACTCCATTTTACTAGTCAAGTGTTTTTAACACCTTGATCCCAGCAATGTTGATCAGTATCAACTCCCAGGCCTGTGGGACCTCTCATTAGACACCTATTCCTGAATAAGGTAGAAGGGCCCTTGACAAGGTGACACCTTAGGATCAGCAACTATGACTTCTCCGCTTAGCAGCACAGATTTGGTGCCAATGGCCTTCTTCCCTGTGGTGATCACAGCGTCTCCTGAGGGCCAGACACTAATAATAACCACTGGCTTTTTCTATTGCCTGCCCAGGCATCTCAAGCCTGCTTATCAGCTCAGCAATTCAGTCCACCTTCCTCCTGCTCCTCATTCATCAAATCTCAATACCCCCACCCACCGGTAAACATGTAAATTTAATTCGACAATTTTGTTAGAACAAAAGCAAACACCACATCAAAACTGTCTTCCGGGCTCTCACTTTGTCTTGGTGGAGAAAATCCTCTGCTCTTCTGCATCTAAACTGGGTGAATACATACAAGACACGCACGCACATGTACACACACACACACACACACACACACACACACACAGGGTAAGAGTGTGTATTTCCCAGGTAATAGCAGTGTTCATTAAACTCATAAAGTCAAAAAAAAGGAAGCAGGCCCATTACCCCAGCTGTGTTTGCTGTGATTCCAGGATCTCTGTGTTCACATGTGGCCAATGCAACAGGAAAACTCAGGCAACGTCAGTGTACACAAGCCACTTGCCCTGTTGTTCTCGACGCCTGGTCTGGTCAGCACACTGTGTACCTTGGATTTTAATCTTCCCTAATCGCTTTTGTCATTTTTCTGTTCAAGAACTTGATATCCAGTTCTCACAGAAACTAGTCCCAAGACTCTCCTCAAACCTTACATGGCAAATTCCCTCCCAGACTTAGACGCTGGCCCTAATGAGGATGTCCTTTGCCTTTGCGGGGTTCTGGTGACCGCACTATTCCTGCATCTGCCATTTGCTTTGTGTAGCTTCTCCATGAATGAGCTTCTCCTTCTGTCTGCCAGTGGCCATTACAGCTGCTCCCTCAAAGGGCAAGGCAGTTTTCCTCAGTGTCTCACACCCTCACCCTACCTTTCCTGGCAATTTGAGTAGTCTGCCCTCCCTCTCCCCCTACCCCCACCCCAACCCCCACCCCAACCCCCAACCCCCACCCCACCCAGTCTTCCATAAGCCCCCATTTTAGGTCTTTGTTTCCAACATGGACAGCAACGCAACAGGAAGTATGTTGAGTTGAGCACCAAGTCTTGACTGTTGCCTCCTAACTGTGTGACTTTGGTAAAGTTCTCTAATCTCTCTGGGCCTCCATTTCCTCATCAATAAGAAGTAGACAGTGATGCTTACCTCGCAGGTGTGTGGTGGTTAGCAAAGGGACTGAGCACAGGTGCCCCTGGTGTGCACGTAAGGAGCTCCGGGATGGTGGCCACCACAAGTGCTCCTGACCTCTGGGTGGGTTTTTTTCTGGCCTTCTCAAAGAAAGTGAAGTCAGATAGCTGCTGCTTTCTTTCTTCCAGCAGTAACATCCTTCCTCCTCCTCCACCCAGTCCTGTCTGAACATGCCAACCCATCCCACCCCCAGCCTCCCAGAGGGTATACACACAATGCCACTGGTTACCATTGAGTCCTGAGATTTATTGCTCCTTTCATTCCAGAGTTCTGTAAGCTCCTCCCCCGTGCCTCATCTGGGCATTTCGTGTACATACATCCTCTGCTAGTCACTTCTTCAAGTCCCAACTAGAAGCCACCACTTCCCGCACGTCCTCCCTGGTCCTTTGGCAAAAGTTGCTTTGCATGCCCTCAACCCTCACTCTGCACATGCACTCATCTCAGCCTTGACCAGAGACCTGTGAGCAGCCTCAGAGTTGATCCACTGGGGGTGGACAAGCCCTGAAGAAGAGCTGGTTATTAGCTTCCTCCATTTGTTACTCGAGATTGTGACTTCAACAGGTCCTAGACCCCTCCACGGGGTCTGTTCTCTGGCCTCCGGCTTTCTGGTTGGTTCCTCTGAGGATGAAAGATAAAAGCTGACAAGAGGCAGGCGGAAGTGGGCAGTGTAGTCAGGACACTGTTGCCCCCAGGCCTTCAAGCCAGAGATTCCATCTTCACAGCCCTCTTTCCAGGAGCTCTCCTCCTCCCCCTTAGGCTGCCTGATGCCCTGAAGGATGGCTCGTGGCTTCCCTCCACCTGATCTCACCTCTATGAATGTTCCTTTCATCATTTCCCAAGATGGTAATGCTAGCTTCTCTTGTGAGTCCTTGACTGACACTGCTCTCCCCATATTATGTAACAAAGCTTCGCATAGACAAAGGTCACAGTTTCCTCAGGGTCCCAGATCTCCCACAGATCCTTCTGGATGCTTCTGGTTGGTTTGTCTTGTTTTAAGATCATTTTAAATAGATATTCTGACAGTTTTAGTGTTATTAGCAGAAATTGTAAAACATTTGAAACTATTAAATATCTATCCTCAAGGTTCCCAGAAAATATACCAGGGTGTCTGGGACACAAGGATGCAGTAGTCCCCTGGCCACACAGTGCCCAAAAGAAAAAGCAAATAAAAGGGTGAGAGGACATTGCAAGGAACCTGATATGAAGGTTTGGCTGTCACAGCAGGGCAGGCATCCCTGTGACCAATCCCTAGATAGTTGTTGTCCTGTCCCTCTTCAGAGCCACAGTGTCCTCAAGTCCCTAAGCAGAGAAAGTATAACTCCCAAGGTCTAGTTGCTCTGAACAGCCAAGGCGAGTATGTGGAAGTCAGTCTTATCACAGAAGACAGTCTTATCACACAACTAGTAGTCAGCCAGGCCCAGACCTGGACTGTGGCAACACCAGACCAGTATTGATTTATTTAAACTTTCATTACATTCATTTATTGTGCACACATGTGCACATGTGCGTGCATACACACAAATCATGACAGGGCAAGACAGTGCAGAGGCCCCTCCATCTTGTTTTCTTGCTGAGACCATTCCAATTTTAACTAAAATTTAATCTCTTTGATGGAGGATCCCATATGGAAAAGTTCCCAACTCTGTTCTATGAACCAAAGATCAGGATCTTCAAGCTCACTTCTCTCAGCTTCTGTGAAACCGTTGGCTTGTGCAGGCCTTCCCCTGTAAAGCAAGGTACCAAGATGTGGTGAGTTTTGCCATTAAAAGCTGCTTGGTCTGAGTGCCTGGAGCTACACTTAGGTCCTGAACCCCTGAATATAGTCCCAGCTGGTTGGAATAAAGACTTTCAACTAGCTATAAACTGTGTCCAAGTGGTCATCTCTGGTGGGATTCCTGTAACAACATGTGGAGATCAGAAGGCAACTTTCAAAAGTTGGTTTTCAGCCTGGCGGCCCAGCACTTGAGAAGCAGAGGCAGGCTGGGCAGTGGTAGCGCACGCCTTTAATCCCAGCACTTGGAGGCACAGGCAGGCAGATTTCTGAGTTCAAGGCCAGCCTGGCCTACAGAGTGAGTTCCAGGACAGCCAGGGCTATACAGAGAAACCCTGTCTTGAAAAACCAAAAAGAAAAAAGAAAAAGAAGAAGAAGAGGAGGAGGAGGAGGAGGAGGAGGAGGAGGAGGAGAAAGAAGCAGAGACAGGCAGATCTCTGAGCGTGAGGCAAGCCTGATCTACAAAGCAATTTCCAACCAGGGCTACTCAAAGAAACCCTGTCTCAAAAAGAAACAAAACAACAACAACCAAACCAAACAAACAAACAAACAAAAAAACCTAGTTGGTTGGCAGCAATCACCTTGACCCACTAAGTCATGGCCATGATTTGATTTTAATAATTTACTTTTATTTGACATGCATTTGAGTTTCCCTACATGTATATCTGTGTGAGGGTGTCAAAAATCCCTAGAATCGGAGTTACAGAATCCCAGGGACAAAGGGTGCCCTTGCTCGTGAGGTTGTGCAGAGCAGAGCTGAGAGAGGCTAAGTCAGTGATGTGCTGTGGCTTCTGCTATCTGAGGGCTCTGACGGGGAAGCTGTGGGGGAAGTTTTTCACAAGAGAAACACAGAACGCTATTACCAACAAGGATAAGAAAGAAAGAAAGAAAGAAAGAAAGAAAGAAAGAAAGAAAGAAAGAAAGAAAGAAAGAAAGAAAGAAAGAACTCTCCAAACCTGTAAGAGAGCTCACGAGAAAGAAAGCAAATACCCTGGTGTTTTAAAAATACACAGTACCAAGTCCAGGAGCTGTTTTATAGACGAGAAGAAATGAACCAGTTTACCAGAAAAGTCGACACGAGCTTGCACGCACAGTTCAGTCCCTTCATTCAATCAACAAACATGCACTCAAAGCCAGACAAACAAAAGGCAGAGAGAAACATCAGCTCAATAGAGGACCAAGAAAGAATCTGTCCCACACAGGGACTGAATGGGGTGACAGCCTGCTGGAACGTGCTAACCCCCCACCCCTGGGGCCATGTCCAAGACTTGGCCTTCTTTTATGTGTAGCCCCTTGTGTCCGTCAGGGGCTGCCATGATGAAGTAACTCTGAGACAACCAAATTAAAAAGAGGAAACGTTTCATTGGGCTCATGGTTTCTATAGGTTGAGGCCGTGTTGCTTTGGGTGTATGACAGGTGCTAAGAAGGGTGGAGGAAGTTGGGATTCCATATCACCTTCAAGAGCATATTCCCTCTAATGGCACTATCTAAAGCTTCCACGCCAGCTCTCAATATTGCCATAGGCTGGGGCAAACTATACCAAACTATACCAAACTATACCACATGGACCTTTGGTACCCATTGATGGTAGCACTCTTGAATAGAAACCTTACAGATCTCTCCCTGGTCTCTTAACTCCAGATCCCCTTTGAACTAGTTAAGCAAAGTCAGACAAGATCTGGTCCACGAGAAGGTGCAGAGGTAAAGCCAGGTGGATGGCTTAAAACTACAGTTCAGGGGCCCAAACGGTGACTTCATGGCTAACTATAGCAAGCAGGGAAGTCTGGGCCAGCATCCTCAGTCTTGGGACCAACACCTCTATTCCCCAGCTAGTCTGCCATATTTCCAACCTTCCAACCTAGACACTCTCAGCTGCCTGGGGGCTTAGCTGTCACACAGTGTTTTTCTTTCTTCTTTCCTTCCCTGAGATCTAAACCCCTGAACACATGGTCTTTTGTCAAAGGCTAGCAGCCTTTGCAGATAAAAGCTCAGGTTCTGCCTGATTGGAAATGTAGAAGTTGAGCACCTGGCTTCAACCTGGTCCCTTTTTTTGACTATGCTCAGTGTGTTTGGTGCAGCCCACAGTTCTCCTACAAGGAGTTGGTCATTTCTTCCACTGAAGAGCTCCTGGCAGACCTCAGCAGCCTCTATCCTTTCACTGTATCATCTATCTGGTCCACTTTCACTGCCAAGGACAGGCCTTCTGCGTGCACTCGATCCGGCTCAGGAAAACAGTAAGCTTTGCCATCTACGTTATGTGTGGTCTCCACCTCCAGACATTTGCAATGTCTCCAAGGGTTCTTAACAAAAACAAAACAAAACAAAAAACTGGGGTGTCTCACTAGGTCAAGAACAGTAGAACCTCAGAATAATAGAACAATTGTTAATCTCAAGGCTGCTTCTCAGAGGTAGGTTTCAAGTGACATTAAACACTTGGGATGGTTTGCAACAGCAACAGGATCATGTCTGGCAGTCTGGGCCCACACTTTATGCATCTTTGCAGGGAGAGCAGTGTGATAGGCCAGGCCCAAGAACCAGAATCATTTGCCTATGCTCACTCCTGAAATTGCTTGCAACCATAGTTGAACTCTCTGGACTTGGGCCAAGCTGCCCACAAAATATTAATGTGGGTTAGGGATATGGCTCAGTCAGCAGAGTGCTTGCTTGGTATGCACAGCCCTGGGTAAACTGGGCATAGTGGTTTATACTCTGTAATCTTGGTAGTCAGGAGGAAGAGGCAGAAAAGTCAGAAGTTCAAGGTTATCCTCAGCTACATAGCAAGTTCAAAGCCAGCCGAAGATACACCAGACCCTGTCTTTTATTTTATTTATTTATTTATTTTTGTTTGTTTTTTTGAGACAGGGTTTCTCTGTATAGCCCTGGCTGTCCTGGAACTCACTCTGTAGACCAGGCTGGCCTCGAACTGAGAAATCCGCCTGCCTCTGCCTCCCGAGTGCTGGGATTAAAGGCGTGCACCACACCAGACCCTGTCTTAGTTATTTTGCTACTACAGTGACAAAGTAGCATGGTCAAGGTAACCCATAGAGGTAAGAGTCTATTGGGACTTAGAGCTTCACAGGGTGAGTCCGTAACCATCATGACAGGGGCATGGCCCTGGAGCAGTGGCTGAGAGCTTACTTGAGACAGCAACCACGAGGCAGATGAAGAGAGCTGACTGGAAATGGTGTTAGCTTTTGAAACCTCAGCCCTCCCCCCAGTGCCACACCTCCTCCAACAAGGCCATGCCTCCTAATCCTTCCCAAACAGTTCCACCAACCAGAGACCAAGAATTCAAATATATGCACCTATAGAGGCTATTCTCATTCAAAACATCACAGAACCTGTCTCTAAATAAAAAAAGAAGGCAAGATATAAATGCATTCACTCCACCCGGCCAGTCTCACTGGGTTACAGTAAGAACCAAGAACAATTTTTTTAACATGTATTTTTTAAGAGAGATAGAGAGAGAGAGAGATAGACTGATTGATTGATTGATTGATTGATTGATTGATTGATAAAGCAACACATACTTGCTAGGCAAAATTTATGTCAGAAACTTCTTAGAATTGGTGAGCCCTGCAGAATCCAGGGCTGAAGAGATGGCTCAGTGGTTAGGAGCATTCACTGTCTTTGCAGAGGACCCAGGTTCCATTGCTACCATCTGCATAGCATTCCAAGGGATCCAAAGCCTTCCTCTGCCCTCTGTTGGTACTGCACATACATGGTGCTCATATATACATGCAGGCAAAATAGTCACACACATAAAATAACGATAAGTAAATCTTTCAAAAACAGTATGAAAAGAAAAGAGATGTAAATTCACAGCCCCACCTCCCCCACACACTACTAATTCAGAATCTGCACTTTCTCCCAATCTGTGTGAAGAGTACCACAGTTTGCAAATATACAGCTATTACCAAGAAAGTGAGGTCTGAAGCCTCACGCTTAGTTTGAATTCAGCTCCTCCATAGAAGACCTTCATGGGCTTCACTAACCACTGGAGGCTCAGTTTCCTTAAGCACACACAGACAAGGTTCCCTTAGAACCAGCACACAGCCCTTGGGAGAAAGAAAAGCAAGAGGTGGGGGAAGGCTGGCAGAGGCCAGGCAGGAAATGGATACCGAGGAGATGAGAAGATCAGAAATAGATCAGGGCTTTCTGCTGCCAACCCTGCTGGCCTCCACGCTGGCCCTTCCCAGTCACCAGAGCTCCTTGGCACAGACTCCCAAGCCAACTGTTGGCCAGATTCCACTGAAGACGCAAGTGCCTGCCTCTCAGACTTCAGGGTGGTACTAGGAGAGCTGGAGAGCTTTCATCTGTCCCAGGCCACAGGGTGTCTTCCAGATGGTGGATGGGGACCCAGGACTGGAGTCAGTGAGAGAAAGGGGGAGACAGGGAGCTGCAGATCCTCCTGGGAACAAAGCTGCTGGTGGTACCTTTATTGACTGAAACATACAGCACACTGGCTCTTCCACCAAGCACTCTCCTCACTGTAGCCCAGAAGAAAAGGGTACTTGCATGACCTGTGTTCCCAAATTCCCCAGCAGTGCTGGGAAATGTCCTCCACAAGAGTCCACTCAAGTAATTACCAACGGAGGTGAGGGTGCCCTCGTAAATTGCAGGGATGGAAGTCTTCACTCCACTTCAAGGTTTTAAAATGCCAGCTTTATGGGTCTGCAGCGAGCATCACAGAGATAATGTGTGAAGCCCTCTTGGCACAGGCTCATTTGTCTGCTCCAGATAGACCAAAAGCTTCGCACTGGCCCAAAGGCCCCTTCCCCAGCCTTGGCCTTGCCCTGACAGCTGCTGCTTAATGGCCCTTCTAATGGATGCTTCAAGTCCATAGTGGTAGAACCGACCCTGAAAGCCTTAACTCCTGGCTGCCGCTATTTCTCAGAAAACACCCTCTGATCTTCACAAGTACGGTGGGTAGCTTAGCCCTCTGAGCTTTCCCAAGCTCAAGGAAGTCAAGTTAAAGATACACTCTCTGACAATCATCTGGTATGCTACATAAGATACTTTTCCTTTTTTTAAATATTTTAAAATTATTTTTATATTAGCATACAAAGTAGTGGGTCTCATTATGACGTTTAACTCTTTTCTTCCCTTTTTTAAAATTAAAATTTAAATATAGCATTTCCCTTTTTACCTTTCTCTACCACCTCCTTACATACATGCACACGCATGCGTGCACTCACTGACGGACTGACTAGCAACATAGTTTGTCAGGTAGAGCTCTTTGCCATTAAGGCTGACCTGAGTTAGATCACCAGGATACAGACAGTAGAAGAGAGAACTAATTCCTACTGGTTATTCTCTGGCCCCCAGACTCCCACCACACACACACACACACAAACACACACACACACCTTATTTAAAGCTAAGATGCTGAGTGTGATGGCTTCCAGCTATGCTCAGCCTGCATCCTACAGCATCAGTCAGAATAAAGCAGCAGTGACGTTGAAGGGGCATTGGATACAGGAATTGTTTTCAGGGATGCCTGCCTTGCCTGGTGTAAGAACACAGGGGGCAGAGCCACCTCAGCAGATCCACAGAACATCTGTAAGCCTTGGGGCTGCTGGAGCCACCACAGCTAGACCTTGATCACCAGAACCACAGCCCAGCCAGACTAAGCCAGGAGACCCTTTATCAAGCGGCATCCTTGTGGCTGCTGCAGTCTAAAACACTGAGGTCCCTGTGACAAAATAAGATGGAAGAAATATGGAGGGAGGAAAGGAGGCCAGGACAGAGGGAGCCAAGGAGAGCGCCTTGGACATCTCTGCTCCCTGCCTGGATCCCATCCTTGGATCCAAGCTGGTGGCATTGGGAAAGGGTGGCCCCATGTATTCCTGGAGCCAAGTATCACTTTCCCCTCAGGAAAGCTGGGACAGCAGGAGACAGGATTTTGGCAAAGGAGTAAAAGCATCAGGGCAGGTGGCTGTGCAGCCAGGGACTGTTCCACTCTTGTGCAAATGAGAGCTCGTGGCTTGGGATTCACTTTCCATGACAAGTTTCCATTATAGGTTAATAAAGTGGGAAAATGGGTCACCACTGACTATTCCAGGTCAGCTGGTACCCAGCCGATTGCTGTTCCACACACTTCCGGGGACTGCTCAGTGTCACAGTTGATTCAAAACGGCTGGTGTGAGCACTATCCGTTATAGGAGCTTAATGAGCAAATAAACGCAGATCAGATGTGGGTTCTAATAACCCCACGGCATCCTGAGATACTCCCCAGCCACTGAAGGCACCACATGATTCCTGAGGATAGAGAGGACACAAAGAGAGTCTTCAACAAGCCAGTCTCCTTAGTCCAAAGGTGAGGGAGGTGCCTCATCCCAAGGGAACACGATAGTGTGTGGAGGGGAATATACAAGGAGAACTTTTTCACAAGGCAGGGAGCCCCAGTCTGGTGACCTATAAGTCATGTTTCTCTGAGGTTGAACTACCCACAATGTACTTGTTGTGGGACGTGTGTGTATGTGTCTGTGTGTCTGTGTGTGTGTGTGTGTGTGTGTGTGTGTGTGTATAGTGTGTAGCTAGAGGACACCTTTTGGATATTGTTTCTTAGGTGCCATCCACCTGTTTTTATTTTGATTGCTTGTTTTAGTTTGGTGGGTTGGTTTTGGTTTTTCAAGACATGGTTCCTCCGTGTAGCCCTGGCCATCCTGGAACTTGCTCTGTATAGACCAGACTGGCCTCAAACTCACAGATCTACTTGCCTTGGCCTCCCTAGTGCTGGGATAAAAGGCTTGAGCCCTCACTGCCTGGCTTTGTTTTATTTTTCACACTTTGTCTCTCGTTAACCTGAAACTCTTCAAGGAAGCTAGGTTGGCTATCCCTGCCTGTCTCCACCTCTGAGATGCCAAGTGTGTATCGCCACAGCTGGCTTTTTAATGTGGGTTTTAGTCTTCGTGTTTATAATGTAAGCACTTTACCAACAGAGCTGTCTTCCCAGTCCTATTGTGGTTGACAATGTTCCTTCCTGTAAGACTTCTCTTCAAAATTCAGAAAACCTGGTTCTGAGAGGTCCCCACATCCCACATGACAGAATGTGCCTCTATCCTTCCTTTACACAGAACAGAGGCAGCTCTTTGAGTTGCCAGAGCCCTCCCCAACCACCTCTGCCTGAATCCAGACTTTGCAAAACACAACTTTTCAATATGCAAATCCCCCCAAAAGTGTGACAGTGACATTGTGCTTTAATGACCCTAAGAGTCAATACTTTGGGGGAGGTGGGTGGAATTGTGGGTTTGAGGACAACTCCCATTGTATAACTAGCAGACACTGGGCAGGTCCCATGACTGATCCCTGACTGGGTATAAGCCTCCAGCCTAGGCAACTGCAGCCCCCTAGCTCTTTCTCTTGCCTCAGCTTCCCCTGGGGTCCCTCCCTATAAGCACAAAGGCCTGACTCTCAGTCTCACGGGGGAAAGAAGACGAAACTCACAAAACAACTTGAGTGGCTGGAACCCACACCAGCCTGTTCTGTCTGAGGTTCCATTTTTCCAGGAAGCATAAGCCAAAGGAAGGTGAGGACCTTGGCCTACACAGTCCAGCCCAGATACCCAACATCCCAGGGGGATCGTTGGCAGGCTGAGTCCCAGATGGGTCTCCCCAAACCCCAGGATGAGCCTGCAACCCAAGGCCTAGCTATTCTCTTAAAAGTAAGTAGGTCAGAGCATGACATCAGCTTAAACCTTTTGAGTACCCAAATTCCATATATGACAGACATGACCCATGATGCTTCCCTGGCCACTCAGAGTCTCACTCTATGTCCCGGTCACACTTGCTACTACCCTTTAACCCCATTTCCCTCAGGGTCTTTGGGTCTGCAGTTCCCTCCATTTAATGTTTTACCTGATCATGCTCTATGACTCCCTGTGCCTCTGTAGATCCTTCAGGTTGTGACTCAAGGCCAGAAGCCGTCTTGACTTCCTTAGCTGCTGTTTGAATGTGTCCTCTCCAAGAGTCAGACAGCTGCTGCCACTGTGATAGCATTGAAAGACGGGCCCTTCTATAGGCAATGGGGACAGGAGGACTCCTCTGTGGTGAATGGGGTGAGGTGGCTTTCTGAAAGGGCTCAATGGAGTTGTTGGACTCCCTTGCATTTCTGCCTTCCACCATGACCATGAGGTGGCAGTGTTCCTCTATTCTAAGGTACAGACTTCAGGCACTAAATGTTTGTTGGCTCCAACTTGGACTTCAGACTCCCCAGGTGGAGAAATCAACTTCTCTTCCTTATGAATTAACCAGGTATTTTGTTACAAAAGCACAAACTGACTGAGACTCTATTAACACAGCAACTCACACTGCAGCAAACATAGTCTTCTTCCTGGGCTTGTCTTTAGAGCCCTGGCACCATCTGGTAGGTTGTGATTTTGTTTGTTGGCTCAATGACCTTCTCTTGGACTTGACAGCAAAAATTTCACCTCGTCCACTGCTCTTCTCTCTACATCTGGAGCAGCATTTTACCCGTAGACAGTCTCAGTAAGTGCTTTCTGACTGACTGAATGAATGAATGAATGAGTGAACAAACGAATGAATGAATGTGGAATGAAGAGGGGCCACCAAGAACAACTTTGGAAGATTTCTGGTGGCCTGAGATGTACATATACATAGTTAATACAGTTGAGGAGCCACGCTCATTACTTTTCTCATTGCTATAACAAGATGTCTGACAACGGGAATTTAAGGAAGGAAGGGTTTAGCTTGGTCCACAAGGAAAGGGCAGCCCGTCACAGCTTGGGCTGCATTGGTGGTGGGAGCATGAGGCTGCTGGTCACATGGCATCCACAGTCAGGAAGCAGATTGACAAACACCAGTGCTCAGCTCACGTTCTCTTCTTTCTACTGTTTATTCAGTGTGAGATCCAGGCAGTAAGAGGATGATGTCACCACGTTCAGGGCTTGTCTCCCTCCTTAGACAAACTTGTGCACGAGGCCAGGCAGTGGTAGTGCACGCCTTTAATTCCAGCAATTGGGGGGCAGAGGCAGGTGGATTTCTGAGATTGAGGCCAGCCTGGTGTACAGAGTGAGTTACAGGACAGCCAGGGCTGCATAGAGAAACCCGGTTTCGAAAAACAAAAAGAAAGAAACAAACAAACTTGCGCGCACACGCACACATGAGAAATAGTGTCTCCTAGGTGACTTCAATCCAGTCAAGTTGACAGTTAAGATCAACTACCGGGAGCCTCTCGGGCCCCACAAGCTGTTCACTGCCACACCCCAGGGCTGACCAGCAATGAGAAGGCAGAAAGGGTTCTCTCTGCACTCTGGCTTCTCTGGGAACCTTTGTTGCCTTTCTTTTCAGAGGATCATCTTTCTTCCGAACTCATCCCATGTTCAGTGCAGACTGTGGCTACTGCACTGCTCTGTGTGGTTCGTTGCAGATGCAGCTAGCTGGTGACTGTCTCTGTAATTTCTCTCCTTCCATATTCCCAGGAAAAGAACCTTGGTTGGAGTGGATTTTCTGAGTTCCCATTTGTGTGGTTTGAGAATTGAGGTCATGTTCACAGTATGGTTTCCAGACAGGGAAGAAAGCACAGTTGGGGGTGCTGTGTGAGCCAAGAAACTTCTTAGAGGAACATAAGTATCTCACTGGGTAGAAATAGGTATTCCAAAGAGCACAGCTACCCTTGCAACCATTTCAGTCTGAGGGCAAACCTGATCAGCCTTTAGAACAGCCTCACCTCAGCCAACCAACCTGCACTATTGTCCAACACAAAATGCTGCTGGACTTGCAGTTCCAAATATGGACACAAGAGGGCACTTCAATACAAGAAGCAAATTCTCCCAACACAACAACTCAGGCCACAATTAGCTGCAAGACTCCAACCCCTTGTGGGGGCGGGGGAATTTGTGTGTGTAAGTGGTCTGTAGGCTGTTAACTTAGTACCTAGCATGCACATACACACACATATACATGCACATACAAACACAAACATGCTTACATATACACATACATATATGCACACATAAACACACCATATTTAAACATGAACACATACACTCACACACACAAACACAAGCATACACAAAGAAACATGCACATATACATGCAATTACACATACAAACACACCACACACAAACATGCACATATACACACACAAGCACACACACATACATAGACACCCAAACACACCACATACAAACATGTATACAGACACAGATAAACATACACACACACACATACATGAACATACACAAACACACACTTTTTTTTCCATCTTGGGTTTGGTTTTTTTTTTTGGTTTTTTTTTGTTTGTTTGTTTTGTTTGTTTGTTTGTTTTTCGAGACAGGGTTTCTCTGTATAGCTCTGGCTGTCCTGGAACTCACTTTGTAGACCAGGCTGGCCTCGAACTCAGAAATCCCTCTGCCTCTGCCTCCCAAGTGCTGGGATTAAAGGTGTGCGCCACCATGCCCGGCCCATCTTGTTTTAAGACAGGAACTCACTGTGTAGAGTAAGCTGGCCTCAAGGCCAGAGTCTCCATCTCCTGCCTGGGAGGATTCCAGGCCTGCACTACCACACCTGGCTTTCCCATTAGAAATCAGGCTGTCTTTTGAATACTTTCCATATTTCTAGTTCTGAGGTCTTTGTGGATTATATGCCTTATAAGCCATGTTTTTTTTTTTTTTTAATCTCCCATTGGCCCTTTTTTTAATGATGCCACTTGGGAACAAAGGGTTTTTTATTATTTGTTTTGTTTTTAAATGCTTTAGATTTATTTTTGTGTGCACGGGTGGAGTGTTTTGCCCATGTGCACACATGTGCACTTGCTGAGTGCCCAAGGACAATTGGGAAGCACTGTGTGATTTGGGGAACCAAACCCGTGTCTTCTGAAGGGCAGTAAATGCTCTTCCCTACAGGGCTACCTCTCCAACCCCTTCTTTTGCTTTTGACAAGGAATTTCCCATTTTCTGTCAAGGGCCCAGAACCAGCTGGGTGGCCGCACCTATGTTTCCTGCATCAAAAACAAAACATTCCAAAAAAACTCGTTTTTTTAAATGGACATAGAGAGGGGGATAGAGTTAAATTCTCCCTATTTGTTGTATGTGTAATTATGTGTATGTGGGAGGGGGAGGGGTGCTGTTGCCAGCAAAGATCAGAAGAGGATTGGACCTCTTGGAGCTGTGGTTACAAGCCTTCGTAAGCTGTCTGATGTAAGCTCTGGGAACCAAACTTGGTCCTAGGCAAGAACAACTCTGTTCAGCTCTTAATTGCTGAGCTGTCTCCAGCCCCTTGAGTTTTTAATAGAGACATAATTGTACATGCAGAAACATAAGTACATGTATACAAATTATACACAAACATCTGGAAATGCTTTTATAAAGCCATAAGCTCCAAGTCCCAGAAGGCTGCTTCCTGTTCTCGCCCCCACCTCATGGTTTCTAGGAACTACCAGCAACTCAGTTAACAGAGAAAGGACTCGTCCTAACCTATTATGCAAACCTAGAAGCTCCTAGTTTTACATTTTCAGATTATAATCTTATCCCTACAGATAGCTACCCTATAATATCATTAGCCAAAGAGAGAGAAGAAGGTTTCAGCAACTTCTTCATCTGTAACTTCAGAACCACTAAAACGGTAAGTGTGAATACTGGAGAGACACTCCAGAGTGCCTTCCTACTGCATGCCTTCCTGACTGCCTCTTTGGACACTCCTGCTTAAAATCTGATTTAATAAAAACAAAAACAAAAACTTTTTTCATACAGTATTTTCTAATCACACACTTCCCTTCTGGAACTCCTCCCAGATCCAACTCAACCTCTCAATTCCAGGCCCTTTCTATTATCTGTGTGTTCATCTTATCAGTCCACAGGAGACATGATTTTTATCTGTCAAGTGCGACAGTCATCCATGGGGACTGCCCAGAACCAACTATAGAACCTTCCGGAAGGTTCAACTACAGAACCTTCTAGTTGAATTCTGCTGCTTTGACCAACCCCAGCCACCTGGCAGCCTTCTGGAGATGAAAAAATAATTAGCAGCAGAGACTCTCTAGTTTTCTCAAACTCCAGTGAAATACTTCTCTAGAAGTCCTTGTTGTGGGAGACAATTAGAAACCTAATGTTGGGGGCAGGAACAGGAGCAAGTGGTGGGGCCATTGCTCCCAGGCCAGAGGGCAGATGGGAAATAGTCACCCTTGTGCTGGTGAGTGTAAGAGTTTAGTGTATGATGCTGTTCTTAACACGAATCTACATTAAACTTCATGTCATTGAATTTTATATGTGAACACTCTCAGTGCCCAATATTTTATACTATCCAAAATGTTGAAAATTATGTTGCTAGCAAAAACTCAAAGACCCTCTTACCTTTTCTTTAAGTGAGCAGAGCAAAACCACTCAACAGGACCATTCCAGGAGTAGAGAAAAGATTTACTGGGGCACAAACTTCCAGGCTGTCTCAAGTACAGAGCAGGAACCTAGACAGGGAGATACGTAGGTTTTTATGGAGATCCTTGCCGTGGGCCTTCCCAGAGGACCTTCTGGGTAGTGAGGGGAGAGTTGGAGGGCCTTTACTGACAGGACAGCCTAGCCTTAGAGGAGATAAGGAGTCAGAGAGGGGAGGGAGGAGCCATGTTGGGAGCTGACTCTTAGCAGAAAGCAGCTACCATCTCTGCAGCCATCTCGGGCTATTTATTTACAGGTGGTACTTTTCCACCCTGACAAGAGACTTGTTTTCCTAGCGTGATGTTTTTGCAAGAAGCCCACCACAGCTGAACACACTCTGATATCATCTTGTTTTCTCCTATACATCCTGGACCTCTGGTTAAGTGTCTCCAGCTGCACGCCCCAGCAAGTGCATATAGACCCATATTTGCCTTCCAATAAATGAGACTTGAGACTTGATCAGACTGTCCCGTTTCTATTCTTCGAGTCTCTTTCCCCTATGTACCCACTCTCTCTCTCTTGCAGACCCCGTTGATTGATCCGAGTACTGAGTCAGAGCCAGGTGCTATGGTTGTTAGCATTCTGTCTAAACTCCATCCCACAGTTACCTAGCAATAGTCATGTAGGCCTGACCCACTATAAAAGGGGCTGCTTGCCCCTCCTCTCTTTCTTGCCTCTTGCTCTCTCTCTCCCTCCATTCCCTTCTCCCCTTCTCAGTGTGGCCATGGCGGGCCACTCCTCCTCCTCTTCTCTCTCTCTCTCTCTCTCTCTCTCTCTCTCTCTCTACTACTCTCTTAACTCCCCTCCCATGCCCTGAATAAACTCATAAACTCTGTTCTATGCTATACTGTCGTGTGGCTTGTCGCTCATGGGAAAGTGTACTGGCTAGTTTTGTGTCAACTTGATACAGCTGGAGTTTTCACAGAGAAAGTAGCTTCAGTTGGGGAAATGCTTCCACAAGATCCAGCTGTGGGGCATTTTCTCAATTTGTGATCAAGGGGGAAGGTCCCCTTGTGGGTGGTGCCATCTCTGGGCTGAGAGTCTTAGATTCTATAAGAAAGCAGGCTGAGCAAGCCAGGGGAAGCAAGCCAGTAAGAAACATCCCTCCATGGCCTCTGCATCAGCTCCTGCTTCCTGACCTGCTTGAGTTTCAGTCCTGACTTCCTTGGTGATGAACAGCAGTATGGAAGTGTAAGCCGAATAAATCCTTTCCTCGCCAACTTGCTTCTTGGTCATGATGTTTTGTCCAGGAATAGAAACCCTAAAACAAAAGGGATAGCTTGGCATGGGCTACCTAGGTATTCCCTCTCCCGCATACCTCACCACACCGCTATAGAGCATATCTTATACCTCTTTGTTTTCTTATAAACATATCAATGGGTCAGGGGGAATATTCAACTAGCAACCAGGTGCTTCTTTATGTATATAATATTCATAGAACAAGGTCATACTAATGATTATTCGAGTAGTATAGAATTTATGTTTGATATTACATGTCCAGGGCTACAAATTCAGTCACAAATAGAAAATGCAAACAGAACAGATTTTTTAAAAAACATTTTATGTATGAGTACGCAGTTGCTGTCTTCAGACACACCAGTAGAGGGCATCAGATCCCATTACACATGGTTTTGAGCCACCATATGGTTGCTGGGAATTGAACTCAGGATTTCTGGAAGAGCAGTCAGTGCTCTTAACTGCTGAACCATCTCTCCACCCCAGAACAGATTTATTTTTTGTTATTTTCAAGGCAGGGTTTCTCTGTATAGCCCTGGCTGTTCTGGAACTCACTCTGTAGACCAGGCTGGCCTTGAACTCAGAAATCCGCCTGCCTCTACCTCCTAAGTGCTGGGATTACAGGCTTATGCCACCACTGCCCAGCAAGATTATTCTTAATTGCTATATAACTTCAACATAAAGAATTTAAAGAACGTCTCCTCTAGTACAAACACACTTGACATATGACAGCCTGCTTTAGGCTGGGAATGTTTGCTGTTGGAAAGCAGTCAGGACAAAAAGATATCTGCACTGGTCTTTTTATGAGTAGAAAATATTAACACCCAAGTCCTTTTACTTTATGCTTCACCATGGATGTTATCAGGTAGGAACAGTTTGCTTTAGTCAATCTCTCTAATTTACTGAGTTTTACCCCTTCAGGAGTATGTCCTGTAGGACCTCTTAAACTACAGTTATAGAGACCTCTAAGCCTATAAGAGACCTTGAGCCTATTGTTCTGGCCAGTCAGAGTTTGTCACTTGTCTTTTTTGTCCTGCATCAATGATACTGTTTGAGTTAGATCAGGGCCAGACACCCCAAGAAGGTGCCTGAAGTGATGGCTTCCTCATCTAGCTCTGTGCTTATCGATGTATAACGATCTCCAGGGCACAAGGAAGACTTCCAAATAGTGACCAGATAAATTTTAAGATTTTCCTAAAAAGACTCGGACATAATTTTTCTAGGGAAAAAGAAATAAAATGAAGCATATCAGGAGGTCCCCAAGAATGCAACATGTAGAGGCCAAAACCCACAAGTTAGAGAATGAAGGGCAGCGACTGTAGGAATCCTCTCAGCTTTGCTAGAACTGTCGAGCAGTGGTGCCACCTTCACGACTCTACAGGACCCTCTCCAGTGGGTATGGCTGTGCCACATCCTCAAAGATAAATAAAGGGCAGATTTCTTCCTCTCAGATTTTTTTCCTGCCTTGAGTAAAATAGAATCCCCAGGCTGTGTCTGCCACAATCAGGCCAGTTTATGGGCAGGTGTCCTTTTGCCTGTGGTGGATGACTCTTTAAAGAACAGTGATTAGCTGATAAGAGTTCCCCTCACCCCCAAGTCACGGGATTTTTTGAGAAATGGCAGTGGCCAACACTGCTTGGCAAAGCTCAGGCTATTCCCAGCTGTTTCCTCTTGTGGGCCTGCTTGGAGACCTGGGCAGTCCCTTTCTGTTTAGAACACACCCAACTGACCTTAAGAAGCAGAACTTTTGTACCAGGAAAGGGAACCACAGCACAAGGGACAGGGGACCATGATCTAACCTGGACTTTTAGACTCCTCAATAAGCAACAGTATAAAGGCTAAAAGGAGTTAACCCCATTGCTTTTCCTTGCTCCGAGAGAGCCACGTGGACATAAAAACGTACAGCTAGGAGGGGGTCCTGGAGCTGTGCTCATCTGTCTTTGTTCACTGAATGCTGGGTAGACACTCTCCTACACCCATGGGCCATGCTCCTGGAGATATTCATGTTCTACACAGAAGCAAAGACATCTTTCCAGAGGAGTGTCTGCAGCTACCTTCATGGGGGCCTTTTCCCTGACTATTGGAGTGAGGGGAAGGGAGAGGTGCCAGAGTTCCTACTGAGGAAGGAGGCTATGACAGGGCCTCATGGGAAGAGGTGGGGTTAGGTTAGGCACAGCCCTCACAGAGCCATCTGGCTAGACACACTATCCCAGTTGCCAAAACCAAGTACATGTAAAAGAAGTCCAAAACCAAGGACAGGTTGTTGGGGCAAGCATAAAGATATATTTGGAAAGCTAGCAAACTAAATTAGCAGGCTATTGCCAGAATACCCCACTCCCCTCAGTAAGCAGAAAAGACCCTTGGGGACACTGGTGACCAGAAGTTGTGTTGCTTCTTGACCTGGAACAAGACATCCTGAAAGCTGGCAGCTCACACACACACACACACACACTTCGAGGCAACATTCAGCTCTTGGGTAGCTTGTAATTTGTTGACTCCATTTCTTCCATCTTGCCAACCTGAGGAGAAATAGGAAGGTTTGGGGTATTGATTGATATTGATATTTCTGAATAAAGATTCCTCAGATGGCAAAGGTGTGCGTGCCAAGCTGAGGGGGCTAAACGAGCAAAGAGGACACAAACATAATAGGGCATGGTTGACATTTCCACCCTGCCTGTAATGTATACACACATAGGAAAGCATTTTCAAGGAACCTAGGCAACCACAATCAACATACCACAAACATTCAGAGGCAGAATGTATGGCAAGGCCAAGACTGTCATACTACAGTCAGATGCCCTGGAACTGGAGTTACAAATGATTGTGAGCCACTATACAGGTGCTGGGGAGTAAGCCTGGGTCCTCTGAACGATCAGCCATCTCTCCAGCCTCTCCATGACTTTAGACAACTCAAACAAGGAAATCTAGAGTTTCTTCTACCTGTCCTTCCTTAAATTCCGCTCACAGCCAGTGGTGGGGTCTGTAGTGTCCCCCAACCTGTAGTGTTCTGTGCTTGAGGGGCTCTTTCCTTTCATCTGCTGGCATCGTGTGGTGACCAAAGACACTGAGCACAGTGTCCCAAGCCCATCCACATACAGGCTGCTGTTCCTGCAATGGGCAGCCTTCGGTGACTCTTCCCTTCCAGCTCAAAGATGGCAAGTTTACATGTGGAGCCTCAGCACAGGCTTTCAAGGTGAGGTGGGGGGAAAAGCTGCCGCTTGCAGATAGAGACCAATGACAGTCATGGCTTGCTACAAGAGGACAGGAGAGGCTTCCCTTGAGTGCAGCAGCTGTTATAGCCAGTGTCAGAGACTCTCCTCGGTGCCAACACTAGGAGTATACGCACAAGTAAAAGGCATTTCCAAAACACTAACTTCACCTTAATTTCCATACTAGACCTAGAAACTGCTTAGGGAAGTTATGCCATCAGTGAATCAGCACTAGCCTGGGGTTCACTCTTGAGATCCTGAACATTGGGAGGCTCAGGCAGGATGGCTGAGTGAAAGGCCAACAGGAGCTACCATTGGGGAGTGACTGTCTAAAACCAAAACAAAACAAAAAACAGACACAGAAAAGAGAAAATAGAGACCTTCACACATCCACAGGAATATCGCTCTAGTGAAGAGGACACCCAGGTCTCACAGGAGCACTTGATTCCTCAGTCCCAGTGCCTCCATGCAGTTATGGGCAATACAGAAGTTCCCGGGAGCCTCCACAGTCCCAAAACCAGGTCCTACAGCTGCAGGCAGGCAGCTAGTCTAGTGAGAGACCCTTACAAATCTGCCTTCCCAATGAGGTAGCCCAAAAAGACAGGCACACAAGAGCCATTGGCTGGGGTTGGACCATTTTAAATTCAAGGCAGTGATGAGAAGAAAATGGAGCCCACTCTTGTGGCTCTGCAGTCAAGAAATTTTGTCTCTAAGACAACAAATATCTCTCCTCTCTCCTCAAAAAAAACCACAATGGCTGAAACTGTTCTAGCCCTAGCCTACTGTAACAATTCCTTGCTATAAGGTACTCTGGACCTTGTCACATTTAAGCATCCAGGACTTACCCTTTGGGCCAATGGGCTCATGCCACTCCATCTGGACTTTGAGGTTTCCTGCAGGAGTTGACCTAGACTGGAGACACAGTGAGTCACCTCCCTTTATCTTTCGAATAAGCCACTCTGCCCCTGTCCCACCTACTGTCAATGTTCCATCCACTTTGGCCAACCTGTAAGATGGACAAGCTTGAGGGAGACAGTAACCCAATGTATGTGCTGAGCATTTGCATAAACCACGTGTAGACAGGTTTCCCACGGAATACACATGAATGCCTTGCTTATATAATATAGAGCACATACTTTGGCTTCTTGCTTCCTTGGGAAGAGTCAGCAACATTGCATTGATGAAGCCAGGATTTTGCAGGTAAGTGTTGTAAAGCACTTAAGGCTTGTTCTTAAACAGAAATCTCAGACCTTCTGAGACAATGGGGATGTAGAACCTGTCCAGTCCTGGGAATGGCCCGATTCTCCCCTACCCAACCCCCCAGGCCTTGGATTTCTTGTCACTTGGGAAAAGCTGGTCTACCCTCAAGCATCAGGTAATGTCCTGGACCTCATACTACCTCGGCAGGCCTAGCAGCACTGCAGATATGCAGCTTCAGCTCAGGCTATTCATGAGGGGATTAGAGGTTCAGCCTTACCTGGGCTCCTGTGTGGTAGGTACAGGGCTTTAAGGTGTAAACTGGGGCACACCTGATAGGAAGGTGCTTCTCCTCCTACCTGAAAGGAGACTCAGGAGCAGCCATCATTCTTCAAGGGTCAGACACTACTATATGCATTCTGGAAAGGAGAGCAGCTCCTTGCTCCCAGAGTCCCTCCTGCAGCCCTAGTCCCCCATTAGGCACTCCATGGCCTGTCCAGGGAGGAGAGCTGCACAGTACACACACATGGGGTCCAGCTCTGCAGGCCTGCTACTACTCCAGTTGAGTCTTTGGGATATGAGCCTTGGATACAGTTATTCCACAAAGTCCCCAGAAAGGGCCAACCCCTGGCAGTGACATTAGGGTGATAGGACCAGACAGGAACACTTGTACACGGCACTATCAGAAATTTAATGCTAGTGTCAGGAAAACTGATCACTCTGGGCCTAGGTTCTCCCCCAACAAAAAGTACTTAGGTGGGCACAGGTTCCTGCAAGGAAGGCAAGGAGTCTCTAAGTCAGGATTCTCTCAACAAAGAAGATAGCCGAGGAAAAAACACACAGGGACACAAGAAGAGAGACCTGAATGCCTTGGTGAATATCTGAACAGACTCTGTACACATATAGCAGCTGACAGGCAGACAGACGAGAACCTGGGGAAGAGACTGTGATGCCTCAGAATATGGGCTCCAAGGAAATCACCACAAAAGGCCTTCCTGGAAGAGATGGCCGTTACCCTATCTGGCATGTCTCTCCCATGTCTTGCCAATATCAGGACAGGCTCAGAGTAAATTAGCATAGGAAAGTTCCAGAACTACCACTCTGACACAGCCATAACTGGCAGGACTTGGAGGTCAGAGTGGAGAGCAGATATAGGAAGAGTGCTAAGGAGGAGGAGAGAGCCCACAGGGGATTCTGGGCCAGGATGGCTGGGATTCAGTGACCTGGGCCTGGCTCAGGGCAGGAGTTTCTCTACAGAAACAGGTTAGGAGACCTCTAAACAGGCTTTCTCTACCTGCCCTAGGTTCAAACTAAGACTCAGCTTGACACAAGCCCCTTTTACTTCAAGGAAGGAGCAGTGAGGTCACAGTCCTTAAGCCAGTCAGCCCCACTGCCCACTGTTGTCTCAAGCAACCATAGATAGCTTCCTGTGTCTAGAATGAAGGGGTGCAGTGAGGTAAAGCTGGGGTCTGGCAAAGCAGCCCCTCCCCTCAAATATCAGAGCATCCTCCTGACAGAAGGAGAAGGAGGAGCCTGAGGACTATGGCAGGACCAGGAAGGATGGAAGGAGGGAGAGATGGGCCTGGAGAGGCAGCAGCTTACAGGTGACTAAAGATCACAGGAAAAGAGAAAGGGGTAACAAGTCCCCATGCTGTGACCTTGAGTAAGACCTTGATACCTGAGCCTCAGTTTCCCATTCCTAAAGCAAGTGGACCATAAAGGTCCATCTCCCTTTACTCTGCCCTCAGTGTAGCAACAAGGAAGTCTTCAGACCCACACCATCACCAACCCATTGACCCTCTAATTCCCGGTTCTCAAACAACTACTTCCTCATGTTAGAGTGATCTCCAACCATTAAAATCTTTTTTTTTTTTTTTTTTGTCACTTTAAAACACTCATTTTGCTATGGTTACGATTCATCCTGTAAATATCTGGAATGTGGAAGTCTGATGGGCAACCCCTGCGAATGGGTCCTTAGGTCCCCAGAGGATCGCAGCCTGAGACCCCCCCCCCCAGCCCCAGCATGAGAACTACTGCTCTAATTTGAGGCTCACAGACTACACAGGACATGCTTTGTTCATCTGGGAACTAACAAAGCAATGAATGCCTCAGAGAGGCTGGCCTTCCCCATTCCTGCCACCAAGCAGGGGTCTGAGCACACAGGCACTTAGGAGCATTTATCCCTGCACAAGAATTCGTTTGGGGTGCCCCTAAGCCTTCAAAAGCAAAATGGGCTGCAGGCTTGACATGACTATCACAGCTCACAAGAGTTGTGTTACTAGGGATAGAGCTCACTGGCTGGGCTTTGAGGGTGAAGCCTGACCCATGGTCTGAGTAGGATATGGAGAACAAGTTTCACCTCTACTCTGATAACTTCACTCCCTCCCCAACATACACACCCCTCTCCTCTTCAACACAGACTTACCAGTAAGGATCCAGAGGCCTTCAGGGACAGCCCAGGATTTGAGGGAGAAGCCACTCAAGAGATTGCCTTGAGTCCACACATAAGTGCTCAGTGTTGAGAAGGACAGGATAGGACCCTAACAGGATGGGGAGGGCAGGGAATCTTCTATGGGATGCGAGGGCGGGGGAGCCTATTGGCTCCATGGGCAGGGGCACGGGACATATTGACAACTTAGAAATACTGAACCAACAGCTTTAGGCAGGTCCTTGTTTCAGAGTGCTCAAGTGATGCTAGAGGGGTGGGAAGAGTCCTACTGGGAAGGGAGGGGGGACTCATCTACAAGGTACAGGGGTGGGGAGACCAATTGGTCCCATGGGCAAGGGGCCTGGGACATACAAGGTTGCCACAGCTGATGTTCTGCAGAGGTAGAACACTGGATGGGTTAACAGAACAAAGGATCAGTATTTCTTTTTTGAAAAAAAAAATTGGGAAATCTTGTGGACTCAGAGCTCCGAGTAGAAGAGGGGCCCAGGGTTGTCCAAGAAGTCTCTGCAGATGATCTATGTGGTAAATCCAGCCCCAACACTGTGAATCACAAGTTAATCAGGAATGGCAGTGGAGCAGACATACTGACCGGCTGAGCATCTGAGCATCTAAGTGGGTTCCTGACACTAGTCCCAGAACCAAACCGACCTAATCTACCCATCACTTCAGAGGGGAAACTGAGGCTAAGAGAGGGGAGAGAGGGAAGAAGGGAATAGAAGGAATGGTGTAGAACAAGGTAGAGGGAGGAAGGGGAGGAAGGAGGGAGGGAGGTTTACTCAAGGTCACAGCCATCCAGAAACCAAGGAAACTACAGAGGGAAGGGGGTTGAGGGGAGAGAAATGATGGGGGCGGGGGGGAGGAGGAATTTTGTGTACTGGTCTAGCCTACTGCAGGTTAATCAGCCATCCTTAGGTGGAGAGCCCAAAATGCAGTATTCCTAAATCCTCAAGGGCCTGGCTACCTGCCTGCCTGCCCATTTCCTACCACTGGTCCCATCCTCAGCTAAGGCTGTCTGGATGCAAGTCTTCCCTGGGACTCTTGGCAGATCCCCAGTCTAGAGAACTGGCTGACCCCAGAGCCAGGTTCAAGCCAGATAACCATGATGAGAACCTCACCTGCTTAAGAAAACAGCTATCAGAGATAGAGTTTTCCAGCAGGTGGAAACTGAAAGTGACAGAAGCACCACGAGGAGGAGAGCTTAGAGTCCTTGGGAGGCTGAGCAGGTAAGAGCATACAGGAACCCTGAGGCAGTTGCCCAGGTGAGGCTGGAGGACATAAGGCAGAGGTGGGGTCCTGGGGTTGGGGTTGGGTATGGGGTGGACACAGTGCTCAGTGAGCTTCTTTCCCAACAAGCCTACAGAAGCTCCAGTGAGCAGCTGATGCCTATGAACAACAGCAGCAAACCCAACCTTCTGGTTATACCCCTGGGGTAGCAACATTGAGCTTAGCCATGACCCAGCTCTCAGGAGTCCCAGCCATGGGCTCCAAGGACAAAGGCAGATAAAGGAGATCCTTCCATGTAGACACCTAGATGGTCCATGACAGCGAAGCTGAATCCCACACAGGAAGGCACTGTCAAAGGCGTGCTGTGTGTCCCACTCTGGAAGGACAAAAACTTAGGCAGATGGTGTGGGGTGGAGGACCCCGTGCTCCCTGACATGGGGAAGAGTGCTCCAGCTGATCTCACACCACACACTGTGCATTGTGAGCCATGAATGAGATGTTCTGTAGGATCAGGAAACTTTGCCTGGAAGATGCGGATATAGCTCAAGGGGCCATGGAGGAGGTTTCTTCCTTCTGGGCCGACTTAGATGTAGGGTGGAAAGAACCTTGCAAGACCCTGGAAGGAGAGAGTCAGAGACAGAGAATGGGGTTTATAGGAACTGGACACGATGGCTGACATCAACTGAGGCACCTATGCCCACAAGTGAAGGGTCAAACTTAGTAAGAAACTGAATTTACCTGGCTCATAGAAATAAATTAGGACCTCACAGACAAGGGAGGCCCAGTGCTTCTCCAGGGCTCACTCACTTAATCTCCCTCCCCAAGAAGAGGAGACTCACCATTTACAGAGCTCGATCCTGACCCATGAGACACCAGTACCATATGGGAGGAGAAAGGAGCTGCTGAGATCAGCTTCTCACCAGCATCTGTGCCCTTCAGCATGGGAGGGCCTTGGGGGAGGGGCACAGGTGAGAGAAGCAGACACTCCAGTGCTCCTCTGGTCACATCTTAGGTCCATGGGCTCCTTAAGTCCCGCTCCAGAGACGTGAGAAGCCTGAATGGTAGAAGGACCTGATCCCTCCGTTCATACAGAAACATCAAAGACTGAAGCACAGAGAAGCCTCCATGGTCACCAGGGCACAAATAGAAACCAGCCACAATGTGACATCCAATCTATGAACCCGATGGCCTGTCAGTTCTCCAAACCCCTGGCTCTAGGTTTTATGGGGGTCTCAAGGCAGATGAGGTCCAGGCATAGTGTAGACCAGGTTCCATGTATGGGAAGAGCAATTCCCAGAACTCTCTTCCCTGGAACTGCTCCCCAGGAGTACCCCTCTGCCAGGAAGGCCCCTCCCAGGACTGACCTGAAGGGGTATCTATGGCAGACTGGCAACATCTCACCAGACGTTCATCCACCTGGACATGTGAAGGGACTTTCTCAGTGAGGATTCAAGCAGGTGACTTGGGGCTTCTTATACCATGCCTCAACCATGAGTGGATTCACGTGGGAACATTTCCACCTCTCAGTCAGAGTGCACACAGGTTGGAGAGTTCAAGGGTGGGAGGACCAGCAGCTGGAGAGAGCTTCTGCCTAAAGGGGTAGAACCTGTCCCAGGTCCGTGATTGGGATGGTTAGTGACAGGTGGGGAGCAGAGCTACATGTACCTTGAGAGAAGTGGGTCTAATCCTGGGCCATGTCCCTCTTGACTGCTACCCTACATTCTCCTGACTTCTAAGACTTGGTCCTCAAATCTCACATTGCATAGCCTGCCTGGAGATTCAGAATGGCCCTTCTCTCTGAGTCCTGTCTCTCTTATGCATCAACAGGTTCTACCTCCTTAATCTGTGTCTGTGATATTTGCTGACCTACATGTGTGTTTGTAAGAGATCTCAGAGTGCAGTCCTCTATTTCTGAAGGGCTGGTGTCTGATCTGTATGTCAGGATCATACTGACATCCCAATATGAACTAGTAACACTCTTTCTCATTTTCTGAAAGAGCTCACATAGAGCAAGTAGGAGAGTTCTTCCCTGAATGTCTGGTACATTTCATGTGTTCATCTCCCTGGGCTTAGAATCTCCTTTGCCAAG
Organism: Mus minutoides; assembly: GCA_902729485.2. NCBI lineage: Eukaryota > Metazoa > Chordata > Mammalia > Rodentia > Muridae > Mus > Mus minutoides. The sequence continues at coordinate 436,913 of LR750191.1, read as the reverse complement.
CACAAGTTACTTATGAATTAAAATTCCCTGGTACACACAACTGGAAGACAGCATGGGCATCCTGGGCTTCCAGACTGTGTGGAGCAGGAAGGCTTTGGTCTCTGATAGCAGACTGCCACCGAATTCAGGTTTTCTGTCTCCCTCAGTCAGGATGATAACTTCTCAGTGGTTTTTTTCATTTTTTCCTATCATCAAATTTACAGCCCATACTTACTTATGCCATTCCTTCCTTATCCAGGTTAATGTTGTGGTACCTGGTTTCATTCCTGATGGTTACTTTTTCATTACTATGCTAATGAATCTTTACTTTTTCTAGTACTTTTTCAAGTATCTTTTTCTGGTTTTCTTTCTTGTTTGCACATCTCTTC
>LR750191.1:113138-319932 GCA_902729485.2 Mus minutoides | reverse complement strand
ATATATATATATATATATATATATATATATATATATATATATATATATATATATACACACATATATACATATGCATCTATATATACATACACACATATACATACATATATATGAGTTAAAGATATAGATATAGATATAGATATAGATATAGATATAGATATAGATATAGATATAGATATAGATACACACACATGTAAAGTGTTCAAAAGTCCATTATTGATGAGGTGACTAATGTCACAGGTGCGGGGAGACCTGTCTCCTTGGAGGATCCATTCCTGCTCTAATACCTGGGGACAACTATGGTGTCACAGACCATCACCACTGGACTTCTTTGCAACTGGAAGTCAGCGTCCAGCCTCCTCCCTCTAAAGGCAAGCTGTGGCCAGGCTGTGCTTTCGGGGCCTTCTGGCCTCTGCTGCAGTGCACGTTGCTTTCCTCTATCCCTAAAGGCTGCCTAGGCGCCCTGCCTGAGTTAGACCCTTGGGACCTATGTGACTCTTGCAAGTTGCCCTCTGACCTCCACACATACTCCATGGCATGCCTGCACCACGCCCTCACCCCCTGCCATCCCCCACCCCCACACAAATAAATAAATACACATTAAAGGCTGTCTGCCTTCCGTGATGGATAACCCCGTTCTCTCACCTTGTAACCTTTCTTTCCACGGTCCCCTGACCTTCTCCTCCTCCCTCTTATAGGGACCGTAGTGGTGGTCTCTCTGTGCCATCCTTGATAACTAAGGGTAATCTTCCACTTCGGCCCCTTAACTGAGTCACACTTCGGAACCTCTGCCCTGGTAATATATCCACGGGCGCTAGGTAACAGGATACGCTAATCTTTGTGGACAATCACTCGGGCTTACTTCATGACCCTTCTCTGTGGGGCTCCAACCCCTTATCTTAGTTGCTGGCTGTTTTCAGAGTTCCCGAAGCTGGCCTCTGCCTCCCTCAGATAACTTGAACTTGTGTAACATCTTTGAGCGGCCTCCAGGTCTTAGCCCCAGCCTCACCTCTCCCTAGGACTCTAGCCTCAAACAGCCTGCAACCTCTCAGTCACCCAAACTGCCCCTTCTGATTCATTCACCCTTAATTACTCTGTTGCCTCTGTCCCCACCAGGCTTCTCTAGCCCCTAGGATATCCCTCCCCACCAGAGTATACCCCCAAACTAGGAGCCCTCCTCGAGGCATTGTCTCACCCAGCCCCACTAGTTCCTGGGTCTGGCCTGAGAGCCCTCACCATCTCCCATAGGAGGATGCAATGCGCCCTGCCCAGTGTGACCTTGGGGCTTCCTCTCCCAATCAGCCCCACACTCTCTATGAGCAGTCAGAACAGGCTGCTTAACGGGCAGAGCCTTTCCTCAGTACTCTATGCTGGGCTCAGATGTTTGTTTAACTGACAATAGCACAGTATCAAAAGGCAGCACTCTGCCTTTGTGACAGGACTAACATCACGATTCTGAGCTGTACCCCTGTCGACTCAGTTTGCCTAGCCCCGCCTTCTGCCAAGTGAGGCCTTTCCTCATAGTAAGAAAGCCAGGAGCCCCTGGCCTGATGCTGGCACCTCCCAAGCTCTTTAGGACTTCCCAACTTCCCAAGCCTGATGAAGCCGTTTGGTATACATGGCCCAGTGATAACCTATCACAGCAATACAACCAGGCTAAGACACAGCCTGGAGTCAGGAGCCGAAGCTGCCATAGCTAATACCTGCAGACATGAAGGCTTCCTGGTGGGGCAGTGGCTACAGCTGGGATACCTCCCAGGTGGATGCTGGAGCAGCCTTCGAAGCTGCGAACAGGCCACCAAGGGCGATTTTGGAGTGGGTAAGACAAGACGGAGAACAGAAGGTAAAGTGGGAGTCTTCCCAGAAGATCCTGTGTGAGAACGCCGGCAGGAACTGGAACAGAAGAGGCCATGAGGATGGAGCCCCCGATGGAAGTGAGGAATGAAGTCCTGGAGACCGGAGGGAAGGGCCATCTCTGCAAGTGGCAAAGAACTTGGCTGCAGGGTGTCCTTGCCCCAGGTCTACATGGGAAACAGAACTTAAGAATAACGAGCTGGGACGGACCTAGGTGGCAGAAGCCTAAGGCAGCGGTGTTCAGGCTGCGGAGTGGGTTCTTGTAACTTTATCACCTAACACAGGAGAGGAGAGAGACGCGATGTGGGTAAAGATGGGGTTCATAAGCGAAGAAAATAAAGTTCTTGGAAAACTCACAGCCTAAGTAAAAGAATGACAGAGCATGTTTACGCTAAGGATGTGGCCCCCCGAGGCCGGCCACCTGCTAAAGATAACAGCACAGAAGGGATGGTGGTGTCACTCAGGGAGATGGGGCAGGACACACCTCACCCCACAACACGGCAGAGAGCCATAGTCTGGTTACACCTAAAGAGCACCCTCCAGGGAGCCTCTCACGGGTTCCCACCTTTCAGGGTGGCAGACCACCCGGGTGACCAGCTGTGTGGTAGGGCCTGGGGAGGGCTGCTACTCTAGTGGCCTAAGCTGTGGTCTGGGTGGAGAGTCCACATGGGCAGACCCCAAGGCCTGCAGAATGACAGTGGGGTGCTGTGCACAGCGTGCGGGCCCAGAGTAACCAGACAGTCTCCACTAGGGTGGTGCCCACAGCAGAGAAGACCATGAGGATGTAGTGTGGCTGTTGTGAGCTGCTACAGGCTGAGTCCAGTGAATTCCAGGGTGGGTCACCTCAGCGGAGAAGCCTCCCTCCCCTCCCCCACCATCCTACCACCTTATCTTGCTTGTTCCGGACAGGATCTGACAGGTGGGCTCGCTGGCTGACTTGTGCTGTCTCCCTCTACTCAAATGCCAACTCCACAAGGGTCATTTGTCACCTGTCATTTGTCACTGCCAGATCTCCACTTTCAGGAATGTATTCTAAAAACGTATCCCAGAGTGCTTCAAACTGAATTGTTGAAGCCCGAGGTCCAGGCCTCAGAATGCAACTTTATTTTGGAATAGGGTCATCGCTGATATAATTAGCTAGGATGAGGTCACAGTAGAGTTGGCTAGGTCACCAGCTCAGTGACTGGTTTCCTTATTAACAGGGGAGTATAAACACATGCACAGGAGAGAGCCATGTGTGGGTGAGTTCCAAAGTCACAAGTCAGGCTACTGCTGGAAGCTTGGGGAAGCTGGGGATGGAATGTCCCTAAACACCTTCAGAGGGACTGCACCCCTCCCCACACATTCACCTGAGACTCCAGCCTCCAGACTCATCAGAAAACCAGTCCCTGTGGGTCTCTCCCCTGGAAGGATTTTGCTGCAGAAGCCCTGGCAAGCATGCTGAATGAGCAAGCCTGCCTCTCCCTCCAGCTGGCCACCCATGACCCAGCATCAGACAGAGCTAGCAACCATTTCATATTCCTCATAAAATGTTAACAGTTCCCTCATGTGCAGACAACCCAAACTCCACAGCCCAGCATGCAAAGCCCTGCACAGGGTGCTCCGATCCCATCCGATCTCCCAGACTCACTGCTCTCCCCCAGCCTCCCTGAATCTACGAGGATCAGTTGCTTACTCGTCCCAGGATGCCCGCTCTTGACAAAGGCAAACTCCGTGCTACCTTGGATGTAATCTTTCCCCAGGCCTTCTGAGTTCTTTTATACAACCTCCAGCTTTTTCCTATCAGTGGAGTGGACCATGCTCCCGGACTGGGTAAGGCCCCTGTTGGACACTCAGGCCATGCCAGTAATTCAGTAGCTGTGGCCTGGCTCACAGGCATGAACTCTGGAACAGGGCAGGTGTCATGTTTTTCTTACCACTGCCCCAGCATAGGCTGAGGATGCCAGCACTGGCTGATTTAATGCACGAGAGAAGGCAGACAGGAGCATGTGCCTGGACTGCCTGTACTCACACTCACTCTTATCCCAAGAGCAAACGCACGCAGAGTGAGGTGAGGCCCTCCGCATTGGCATCTGTCTCCTGAGAACTTCATGGCTTCTGCCTGGCATCCACCTTCAAGCTCAGCCCAGTGACGCCGATACAGAAATAGAGGAAGATGCTGTCAGTCCCAAGACAGTCTCCTGTATCTACCATCCATGCAATACAGCCTCAGCCAACATTTAAACACATTACAGTTGATCAGCCAAAGGGCCTCAGGACTTAACAAGGTGCCCAACATACAGTAGGTATATAATAAACATCATGTAAACAGTCTCTAGCTCTGTCTTCATGACTCCCAGACAGATGTCCTATTTGGTGGGTTTTAACTATTATATATCTCTCCAAGGCACCCAAACTCCCCAGAAGGGAGTTGCTTTGGGTCCCAGCAGCTGGTCTCCTGGGTTCAGGGCAGATCCAGCTATCCAGTAAGAAGTTGGGGTCCCAGCCCCCACTGCCCTGATGTGCTGCTGTCTGCTACCACCCGCGGTGGTCGGAAACCACACAGCCTCCAGCATCAGTGTGGCTAAAGCTGTCATTTCAATAGCCCGATTCCCTGGCAGGTAATGCAGAAATCCCTGGGCCACTTTCCAAGAGCAGCAAAGCAGGCAAACTCTTGGGTACTAAGAATGAGCAGGAATCCAGTGAGTGCTTCCAGCCCCTCCCGACTGCTCTGGTTACACACACACACACACACACACCTCACTATAACTATTGGGATAGCCCAGACTGGAAGTAGACTGGAGGGTCATTTAGAAGTCCAGCCTTATCTAGCATGCATGGTTCAAAACCCAGCATCACCAAACAAAAGAGAAAGAGTGAGTGGTCCCAGAGCTAAATGATCCCAGCTGACCAGTAGCACTAATGATGGTCAGGCTCCCTGGAGCCCTTTGCTGGAAGTTGAATAGCAAAGGCTAAGCACCATACCCAACCCCCTGTAGGAGGCCTGATCCCATGGCAACCTGGAGGGTAGGCTGATGTAACACCCAACACTGGACCAGAGGCTTGGGTCCAGAAGTCCTAGCTGTCGCACCACCACAGTCCCTACCAGCTTTCTCTCCCAGTCTGGCCTCAGTTTCCCCACTTGTCCAAGACCTGGGTTTGACCGGGTTTGACCAGCCCAGGATCTCCTGGGCCTGTTCTGCTGGGAAGTTCTTCTAAGTCAGTTTGCCTGGTCTCCTAACTCATCTCTCACAATCAGGGGCCGGCCTCTTCATGTGTCCTGACTCCACAGACCTGTTGCCATCATAAAACTGAGCTTACATCAAGGGACCATAAGAATTGTCGGGGTGGTCGGATCGCTTGTCCCTGGGGCACAGTCAGTCTGTGGTAGCTAAGTTCCTGATGGGTGGGCTGCAAGCTTAGGAGGGCTACTTAACAAAGAGTAGAGACCACAACCCCAGAGGAATCCCGTTCCTCACCAGCCAGGCACAAGCATTAGGACTTGGAGTTGGTGCCTGGGGACCACCTAGAGTGGTCACGAGGCAGCAGGGCTCAGTCCTGAGCTGGATCTTCTGGCTGCGGGTCCCTGAAGGGACAGCGCGGCGCATCCCGGTGTTAATCCCGAGGGTGGAAAGGGCTAAGCCTCGCGCCAGAACGCGCGCGCACACACACGCTCCCGGGCGGTGTCCCCTCTCCATCCCGCCACCACTAACCATAGTGACCGGAGCCGTCGGGCCACGTCCCGCCCCAGCGAGGAGCGAGCGGGTGCCAGGGGAGGCGCTGGGCGGCTCCGCCGTCGGGTCGGGCGGCGCGGGCCTCGCGGGTGTGGGGCGAGCTCAGAATACACCCGACCGCCCCTCAGACCGGAGAGCAGACCTCCACTGTGTCCCAGCAAGACGCACACCCCGCGATTGATGTCGGAAGCCGGCAATCAGAAGCCGGGACGCGAGACGTCACAGAAAGTGGGTGGGACTGCACACGCCTTCGGCCTGTGTTTTGGGGCTCGTTTGACAGGAGGCCTCCCTCTTTTTAAAGACACAGAGTGCTCTTAACTACCAAAGGAGCTAGCCCAATCGGTCCAGGTTTGCAAAGACAGAAGGACTTTTAACTAAAACTGCAAACTGAAGTCGTCTGGAAGGTTAGATGGCCCTGATTAATTAATCAACGAGTTCACATAAGTATAGTTCTCTCAAGATCAGAGGACATGAGCTTAGGAAATATGTATCCAGTGACATTAAGTTACCTTCCTTTTGCTGTCTAGCTACAAATAATAGTTTACCTCTTTGTAATTCACGAATCAGACAGGCATCCAGGTAATATCTGTTGAGTTAATGAACGTTCGAGATGGTTGGACGTGGGCTCTGGGGGTGTATGGGGTGTGTAGTAGACACAATACTGAACCAGGCTGTGAATCACCCTGTGTACAAGCTCATTATTACTGGACATCAAACAGGAAGTATTATTTAACGTTTGTTTGCCAGCCCCTGACTCCTGAAGGACTATTGTGAGCGCTGTATGGAGAAGGAGGCTCCTGGACCTGGCACATAACTATTTTAGCAGGTTCTGCTACTTACTGGATTCTACTTTACTGTGGTATAAGCATGGTAATGTTGGATAGACACTGTTTTGCTTTTTCCTGAGCTAATGATAGATGACTCTCAAACCCTCAGAAAACTGGATAGCCAAATTAAGTGGCAGCTTCAGTCAGCCCCACCAAAGGAAACAATAGACGCACCCCAATGTTCTGTGGTGTAACGCCAAGTGGGGTGATGCATGGGTAATGCATTTTTCATCGTGTGTGTGTGTGTGTGTGTGTGTGTGTGTGTGTGTGTGTGTACCTGGGCTGCATATGCCAAAGCCAGAGGTAAACTTAGGCATCGTACTGGCTAATTTGGTGTCAACTTGACACAGGCTGGAGTTATCACAGAGAAAGGAGCTTCAGTTAGGGAAATGCCTCCATGAGATCCTGCTGTAAGGCATTTTCTCAATTAGTGATCAAGGGGGGAGGTCCCCTTGTGGGTGGGACCATCTCTGGGCTGGTAGTCTTAGATTCTATAAGAGAGCAGGCTGAGCAAGCCAGGAGAAGCAAGCCTGTAAAAAATATCCCTCCATGGCCTCTGCATCAGCTCCTGCTTTCTGACCTGCTTGAGTTCCAGTCCTGACTTCCCTTGGTGATGAACCGCAGTATGGAAGTGTAAGTTGAATAAACCCTTTCCTCCCCAACTGCCTCTTGGTCATGATGTTTGTGCAGGAATAGAAACCCTGACTAAGACAGTTGTCTTATACATATATATATGTCTTATACATATATATATAAGACAACTGTCTTATACATATATATATGTATAAGACATATATATATATATATATATATATATATATATATATATATATATATATATATATATATATATATATATATATATATATATATATGTATAAGCAGCCCAAGGCCCTAGTATTTATATACCCTCTGAAAAATTCCCACAATTCCAAACGTCTCCCAATCACAGAAACTATCTGCAGCTGAGAAAAACCATACCTCTGCCAGAACAGGAGACAAGCCATGGTCTGCTACCATGGAGGGTCCAAAGCAGCCCCTTATTCCCATACCTGGGATCAAAACTAAAACATATTCTTATAATATTTCTATATTTAAAATAAACCGGGGCTGGTGAGATGGCTCAGTGGGTAAGAGCACCTGACTGCTCTTCTGAAGGTGATAAGTTCAAATCCCAGCATCCACATGGTGGCTCACAACCATCCGTAACGAGATCTGGCGCCCTCTTCTGGAGTGTCTGAAGACAGCTACAGTGTACTTACATATAATAAATAAAATAAATCTTTAAAAAAATAAAATAAAATAAAATAAACCAAAATTCCAGAATTCTCACTACAGAAACCTCCACTCAGCTCCAAAGCTGTTTGGATGGTCCTTCCGTGACGGCCCCTGTGCAGTGGGCCTCTCTCCCTGCATCTTCTACCTGGAGTTCAGGTGACTGTATGGAAAAAGAAGCCAGGGATGGCATCTCTGGGTAGATGTGGGCATCTGTGGGCAGATGTGGCCTCACAGGGTAAGAGAACTGTGAGCTCCCCAGTTAGGACCCTGGACCTCTAGGTGGAAAGTCTGTGAGCCAGGGTTGTGCTGCCCAGATGACTGGGTCTCTCCATTGCTCCTTCTCAGGCTAGTCACGGCAGACAGCTCCTCCAGGATCCCCAATACACACTCTGTTTACCTCCCCTAGCCCTTTGTCCCCATGCAAATCTTAGCTTCTCTGCAGATGTTCAGGGGTTTAGAACCTTCCCCTCACTTGCTCACCCTAAACACCTTCCAGCTTCTGGACAGCTTCGCTATCCAACGCTATCATCCTCCGAAGTCTGGCTGTTCCATGAAGCCTTTCTGGACTGCACTGGGGGTCATTACGTCCTCTAAACTTTCAGGTCATGTCCTATGGTGACATGTCCTGCTGCTTTGGTTGAAGGGACAGGAGGACATGGTGGTTATGCAAATAGGGACTGGCATCAGGCAGACTCATGACACCATCCTGGAGGCATCCATGCCTGAACAGGTCAGACCTCCCTGGGCCTGCTCTCTTGTCTGTAGTTGTGAAAGCATTTGGGAAGTGTGGGCTTGGCGCACTGGCCCTAAGGGCCCCAGCCTAACTCATTCCAGTGTGCATAAACAGCACAACCGTCAGCAAGCCTGACACACCCTGGCCTCCGCCAGCCGTGTGGACCAACCCACGGCAGTGACACCCTAAAGAGCTCTGTGTGGTGTGTGCCTGAATGAGGCTGTTGGTATCTCTCAGAATCAACACAGGGAGTTTTTGCCAGAAGTAAAGTTAACACACACACACACACACACACACACACACACACACACACACACACACAGAGGTGCCCCTCCTAGGGTGCACTTTTCTTTTCTTTCTTTCTTTCTTTCTTTCTTTCTTTCTTTCTTTCTTTCTTTCTTCTTTTCCTCCCTCTTTTAAGACAGGCTTTCACTGTGTTACATAGCCCTGGCTGTCCTGGATCTCACTCTATAGACCAAGCTGGCTCTGAACTCACAGAGATCTCCCTGCCTCTGCTTCCTGATTGCTGAGATTAAAGTTGTGCACCACCACCTCCTGGCTTCTGTGTGTTTCTTTCTTTTTTTTTTTTTTGTTTTTTGTTTTTCTTTTTGAGACAGAGTTTCTCTGTATAGCCCTGGCTGTCCTGGAACTCACTTTGTATAACAGGCTGGCCTCGAACTTAGAAATCCACCTGCCTCTGCCTCCCCAGTGCTGGGATTAAAGGCATGCACCACCATGCCCGGCTCTTCTGTGTGTTTCTTGACTGAACAAAAACTCTCCTTACCAGCCCGCAGGTTGGGTGAGCTGCAGAAGTCTCATATCTTCTGTCCCAGCACTCTGGTGGCAGAGACAGGTCGATCTCTGTGAGTTTATGGCCAGGCAGAGAGTTCTAGAACAGCCAGGCCTATGCATGTAGAGAGAGACCCTAATTAAAAATAAATAAGTGCCACGCATTGGTGGCACACGCCTTTAATCCCAGCACTAGGGAGGCAGAGGCAGCCAGATTTCTGAGTTCCAGGCCAGCCTGGTCTACAAAGTGAGTTCCAGGACAGCCAGGACTATACAGAGAAACCCCCCCCCCCAAAAAAAAAAGAGTCAGTGTTCTTCGTCCACCACATGGGTCCAGGCGAGAGAATTCAGGTCATCCAGCTCGGTAGCAAGTAACCTGTTGTAGGTTGATTTCTGATGCTATGATAAACACCATGACCAAAGGAACGTGGAAATGGTTTATTTGGTGAGGAAATGGTTTATTTGGGTTACACTTCCACGTCACCGTCCACCACTAAGGGAAGAGCGGGGGAGGGGCAGGAACTGCAGCAGGGACTAACAGAGGACAGCTCCTCATCCGGTTCCTCCCAGGCTCAAGCTCAGCTCCCATTCTTACACAGCCCTAATTCACCTGCATCAGGATGGTAACTCTCACAGTGGGCTAGGCCCTCCCACATCAATGAATGGTCAAGAAAAACGCCCCAAGGGCTACAGAGATGGCTCAGAGAGGTTAAGAGCACTGACTGTTCTTCCAGAGGTCCTGAGTTCAAATCCCAGCAACTACATGATGGCTCACAACCATCTGTAATGAGATCTGATGCCCTCTTCTGGTGTGTCTGAAGACAGCTACATTGTACTTACATATAATAAATAAATAAATCTTAAAAAAAAAAGAAAAGAAAAGAAAAACGCCCCAAAGACAATCTGATAGAGGCCATTCTTCACTGGAGGGTCCCTCTTCCTGGTTGTATCAAGTTAACAACAGAGGCATCAAGTTGACATCACAGGGCCTGATGAGGCACTCATTGGTCCCTCAGACCCCATTCAGTGCCCTGACATCTTCAGTCTCCATTGATATCCAACTAGCTACCCAGCGCTAGGACCTCAGATCAAAGTGCGCTCCAGAGAATTATAAAACCGGATCCACCGTGTCAGAGGGCTCATCTCAGAAACATTCACACGGTAGCTCAATTTGTATTTTATATGGTTGAAACACCCGGCACGTTTCTAGGCCTTAGTCGTTTTCTCTGTTTGCTTGACTGTGAACCCTCCATGCCAGTTTTATTTTATTTATTTTCGTGAGTTTGGGGTCCTGGGCTGAGTGAAAAATGAGGACCGTGAGACAACTAGGCAGCGACATCCGCCTCTCCCTGCTCCTCCACCGCAGACACACTGTGACCGGCCGCCCCACACGTCCTCCTTTCCGTGATGGCCCGCAGCCCTGCAGCGAGCCCACACACACCCATCTTTCCATAAACTGCTTCTGTTAGTATTTTGTCAAGAAACAAGAGAAGCAACCAACACTACTCACCATAGCCCCGGGCCCCAAGGGCCCTCGGACCCAAGCCGGAAGCTTGTCCTGAGCCTGCTCTTGGGGTTCTTGTTCGAAATTTGCTCTCTGCTCAGGCAGCCATGATGGCTTAGGCCCTTAGTATCTGCCCCAGTGCCTTGGCCACTTTTTTCCAGCTCCTCCCCAACTTCTTCCTTCTGAAATTTCACGCAAGAGGACGGTGGCCTCCTTCTTGACCCTCAGCCTCCTTCGCTGTTCCCTTTCTTGACTGACGCACACATCCTCCCTCTCCCCCTGCCACAGAACTCCCTCCCTGTTCTGCCCAGTGGACCCTGCCACCCACTGGTGACAGCCCACTGTCATTCACCGCCCACCACAGTGCACAGCTCTCCACTGCTGGCGGCTAGCTCGCCGGCTGCTTGTCACACCCCCCCCCACACACACACACCAACAGGCCCTTGGAGTGGACAGCACAGCTGAGGTACTCACAGCCACACGTGGCTTCCTGGGGACACACATTCCCTACTCTAAAGGAGGCATTTCAGGCTCTGTGTGTGTGGGTGATTTACCTCCTCACCCGACTTTAGGGTAGGAAAACCAGCGCAGAGAAGGGCCTTCTTCTGCCAGGCCTTCTGAGGGCTGATATATTCCAAGCAGTGGGAAGGCACTCGGTATAGGCAGCTTCTGAGGAGCTCATAATCCGAGCACCTACAAATCTAGTCCCCTGTTAGCTCCCTGGTCATTGCGGCTCAAGCGCAAGCCTCACAAATCTGGTGACATGAAGACTCCTTCACATTCCCCATGACTGATATTCCTAACAGACAAACTTTCAGAAGCATAGTGCATTAAGAGGCCACAGTCCCAGCAAGAAAGGTCCTGGAGCCCAATAGTGACAAGCCACACAAATAGAGAGGCCCTGTCCTACATAAGCCACCAATTCTCTATCAGCCTACCCCAGGCACTTGTGACAATCTCCACCACCCCCCCCCCAGTACATGTAACAACAGCACCTCACATCCAGCAGGCTCCAGAACTTTGCCTTCCCTCCTATTTCCCCACTCCCCGAAAACAACATATGGCTTTCTCCTCCTCCCCCTCCCCTCTCTTCCTCCTCAGAGGAACCACGGAGAGAAAAAGAGGCAGAGTGAACCAGCTCATGTGATGCCTGGGACCTAGGCCAGCGCACACACGGGAGCTCTGAGGACTGGATGCTGGGAAATGGCGTCCTAGAGCTTCTCACACCGTGTTGCCTTGGGGATGTCCTCAAGGGTGTGCTGTCTGAGCCTCCGGTCTTGGTCTTTGAGACTGTGCCCTGACAGCATCCTTGGGCTCCAAGAGTTGCAAGTTTATTCTCACAGTCTCCATCTTGCCCAATACAAATTCCTGAGAAGGAAAATAAACCTCTCAACTGATAGTCCTTCTGCCCTGACCCCCCTTCCCAGAGGCCACAGCAGCAACAAAGGGGGGGGCTGCGAATCTGCAAAGGACAGGGCATCAGCATCCCAGGTAAGAGCAGAAAAGGGAATCTCAGAGGGGTCAAGTGTTTTATCAGAAGTTGCACAGCCTGCTAGTGTTAGATAGATGACCAGGAGACTAGATTCGTGTGTGGTATCCTGAATGTGACTGCCTGCCACTTCCCGTGCTTCTTCAAAAATCCCAACTGCACGGAGTATCGCTGATCCACACGGAGAATTGCTAACCCGCACTGAGCTTCCCTCTCTGAGGGGCATTCGTTTCTATTGCCCCATCTCCAGCTATACCTAACTCAATGTTGGGTGCATTTGGGTGGCTGGGTGGACTAAGTGTCGGCTGAGGAATGAATGTAGACCTGATGACACGAACACGCGGCAGCCATTTAGACACATGCCTCTTACCCAGAAGTCACAACATTCTGGCTATAATGTGAAGGCTTTGCAAAAATCCCAGGGGCTGACAATTACGTGAACATCAGAAGGAATGGCTGCCCCTGAGCGGAGCCACAGGGCAGCCCGCGAGAAGGCCGCCTTCACCAGGCAAATCTTGCTCACAGCTACTTCGGCTCCTGGGCACTCTAGATGTGCAGAGAGACTCCGGATCCTAGCTTGCATGCTTATATTGAGCTTGCATTGACTGAGGTGAGCCTGCGCTGAAGATGGCAGACATGACAGGTCCTTCAGAGTGCCGCTGAGCTCTGGATCACACCGCGCCCGAAACGCACTCTCGACACCAGACTTGTTCTGGTGGAGTGGGCAAGCACACCACAACCTCGAATTCACAATGAAATGACAGCAATCAAGATGGGTGTGGCTTTAGTGTAGGAGGCGTCAGACAACTCAAAGGGACAGCACCCAGAAGCTGGGTTAACAGAAGGGGGCTAGCATCGCACACCTTTCAGAGGTGATGGGATAACCTTGTATTGAATAGTACAATTTTGACCGGCAACATTAAGGGCATACTTAAGGGAGGTGCGTTTCTAACGTATGTGAATTTTATCTCAAAAAGTTTTAAAGAGATAAACCCAAGCTCTGCCACTGGTTGAAGTCAGTCTGACATTTTCCATTGCTGTAGTGATAGTATCTCGGTGGGGGTGGGGGTGGGGGTGGGGTGGGGAGCGAAAAGAGGTAGCACAGGCTAGTTGGCTGAGCCCCAGAGGAGGGAGGGAGTCAAGGCTCCTCCTATCCACTAGAGTGCCTAACTCCAGCACCTTCTGATGTGTATACCCATGTGTCCTCCTGTGTGCAGGGGGATGCTGTGTGCTCATCTGCAGTATGTGTGCATGCCTCACATGTGTTAGGGGGTGTGCCTCCAGCAAGGTAGCTGAGGTATGGGAGTTGTGGCCTTGGCCAGGGTGGTCTCCATATAAACACCAACAAAGGCAGACATACACCTGTGCGCACACCCCCTCCCCCAATCCCCTTCACTTACAGGGTGCTTGGGTTTGTTGAGAGGCTAACAGAAACTGTAGGGTCAAGTTACTATTGCTATGATAAAACTCCATGTCCAGATGTTCCATAGAAGAGTTTATCGCCAAAAGCAGTGAGTGCAGGAACTCAAGCAGGGCAGGAACCTGGAGGCAGGAGCTGATGCAGAGGCCATGGAGGAGGCAGGAGCTGATGCAGAGGTCATGGAGGAGGCAGGAGCTGATGCAGAGGCCATGGAGGAGGCAGGAGCTGATGCAGAGGCCATGGAGGAGGCAGGAGCTGATGCAGAGGCCATGGAGGAGGCAGAGCTGATGCAGAGGTCATGGAGGATGCTGCTTATTGGCTTACTCCTCTTGGCTTGCTCAGCTGCTTTCTTATAGAACCCAGGACCACCAGCCCAGGGAAAGCCCCACCCACAATGGGCTGGGCCCTCCCCCATCAATCACTAATTAAAAACATGTTTTCCAAGCTTGCCTACAGCACAATCTTAGAGGGGTGTTTTCTTAATTGGGGTCCCCTATTCTCAGAAAACTGGAGCCTGTGTCAAGTTGACATAAAATTAGCCTGCACAGAGACCCTAGATGCCGCTGCCTCAGTACCCATGGGAAGGCAGGCTCTGTGGGCATCTGTCAGTCCTTGCCTGACCAGATCAAGCAAGCATAGAGAAGAGGTTCACAGTGTCAGGCAAGCTGTCAGTTGAGGAGCAACACCACTGGGCCATGTTGTTGATGGTCAGTTGCACTTAGCTAAGCAGCAGGTTGTGCAGGAGGACAAGGCTCAACCCATCTATCAGCACCCCCTGCCATGACCCGTATCACTCCAGCCAGAGTGTCCTCAGCCTGGGACCACCTCTGAGAGCTCGTGGAAGCTCCTCCCACTACATGGCCTAAGCAGTCCTTACAAAGAGAGCCTGAGTGAACCCTCTTGGTTGGGCCTCTTTGACTGGACTCATCAGCTCTTCCCTGGGTGATGAGTGCAGGGTTGGATGAGTTGGGGGAGCCCAGTGGACCTCATTCTGGCACGTTGGGGCCTGGGACTTAGTCCTCTAAGGTCATGGCCGGATGCAACGGCTTTGCCTCTCAGCTTTGAGAGGAGGATGCACAGCTGGTTGTCACTCGGTCACCAAGGCAGGAGGCTTGTGAATCCAAGGTCAACCTGGGCCGCATACTGAGACTCTGTCTTAAAACACGAGGTATAGAGGGCAGGCAGAGAGTCTCTACTCTGTCACCTAGCTCCCCTCTCTGCCCCTTGTTTGGAAAACAAGCCTCCAGACTGGACTTCAACCCTGGTGTCTTTTAAGCACAGAGCCCCAAGGGCCCTCCTGGTTGACTTTGGAGCTAGAAGGCAGAGATGAGGGGCTTTGTGGATCGTGGATGGTGAAGGGAGAAAGCCAGAATACATTTCTCAGACCAGGAGAGCCTTGAAGGGCCAAAATCCCAGGGCCTCGATTAAATCCGTGTGCTGAATACAGCCAGGTCATGACCAGGTCAGCAGGATGACCGGAATAGCTCACAGTGACACTCAAAACTACTGTGTCCACCACAAATGTTGCAGAGGTTTGAGACTGAATGAGATGCTAGGCTTTAGGATGGAACAGGTGGGTCCCAGCTGTAGGTATTAGCAGAGCTGGCCTCGGTTCTCCCAGCTGAAGACAAACATCTGCCCATCCCAAAGGACACCCAGGAAAGCTGATGGCCACCAAGAAGAGAGTGGGATGCACAGGCTCTGTGTCTGCTGTCTGTATGTGTCTGTTTGTCTGATTAGGCCTGACTGTGTTTCTATGAGCTTATACACATGTGTGTGTTTGCAACCATATTTATATATCTATGTCTCTAGGTTTCTCTCTGTTGTCTCTGTCTCTGTCTCTGTCTCTCTCTCTCTCTCTCTGTGTGTGTGTGTGTGTGTGTGTGTGTGTGTGTATGTGTGTGTGTGTGATGGCATATTGGGTGACACTGGTTGCTGGCTGACTGGACTCACATTGTAGCTTCCAGCATACAACTATGCATCAAATATCAAAGCTGGATTTTATATCAAAGGGATATCAAATGTCCCTTCTGGAAGGGGACTCTGGCTTCTCTCTGCCACCTCTCTCCTTGACATCTCTTCTGCAGCTGGTGCAGTCAGATCTTCAGGCTCTGGGGTGACAGGGGTGGGGTCATCTTGGCTTTCCAGACTCTCTAGGGTATCCATACAGCTTGATCTTGCCCAGAGGAGCTCTGTACCACTATTGTGTGAGTGGGTGGACACTCAAGGCCCTGGGAGATGCAGGACAGGGTCAGACTTACAGCCTCAGGACTGACTGAGGCTCAGACATATTGGGTGTGGGGATATGCTAGGCAAACAGACACCAGGATGTAGATTGGGAAGACACAGAGCAGATCAAGTGACCTCCTTTCCCTGATGGTAACTTGCAAATGAGAAGAATACTCTGGCTAAAATGCTCCCTAAAACTTGGTAACAAGCCACACTTACACACAAAGTCATTAACTCACAATCAGGAGTGAGGAGGAGTCATAAGGAACTAAACAATCAGACTTTGGGTAAAAGACAAATATAGTCCTGAGTACTATGGAAGAAATGCCCCGTGTGGACACAGGATGCTCTCCAAAGAAAAGGTGGCGCAGTTCCAGATCACTACCACTAGGGGGCAGAGGCTCTGTAAATATCCCTTTGTACTAGTCTTGAATTAACCAATCTGCCAACCAACCTTCTGGCTCCTGGTGGCAGTATAACTAGGCAGTTTCTCTCACCTGCCACCTCCCCATCCTGGTAACAATTCTCCTCGCTATAAGATAGCCAGAAAGGAGAAAGTGGGGAGGCAGTATTTTTTAACCCTTTGGAGGCAGTTGCTGTTTGGAATCTCCCGATATCCTTCGTCCTACTGTGTGTCCCCATTTGGCATATGAGGAAACTGAGGCTCAGAGAGGGTACACATGAGTCACATAGACAGTCAGAGATTGGTCTTGGACTGACACCTGCAAGGATCTAAGAAGACAGCCTCACCTAGACTCTCCTGTAAAAAGGGGTCTCCAATTCTCTGGTCCAGTGGAAGTGGTTTAGGCTTTAGACATGACTTACGGCACAATGGTTCTGAGGCTCTTTGCTAGATAGAGGCTGAAGGCTCTGGAGGATGGCCTACTCCATCTGAGAGAAGAGCTTCTGGCACTGCTGGGCATCCTGGATGGCTGTGAAGAGTTTGCCATGGAGATCCATCATGGTGTCCACCAGGGCTACCTGGGATTCCTCCCCATCTCTGCAACCTGTGAAGACGGATCCAAGTCAGACGGACAGATGTCCCCTTCAGCAGCTACACAGACAGAACATAGAGCCCTGTCACTGAGTGGCGCTAGACAGTCGGGTCAGGTTTACTCCAGGACTGTGGGGCAGAGCCAATGGCTCTCTGACTTCACCTTCTACCTCCTGATCTTTCAACAGAAGCCTGGGCACAGGCCATACCACTTGATGGCTGAGGACACCATGAAAACATGACATTGTACAAGTAGGAGGTGACTGAGGAGGATTAGCAGACTTGGGGAGCCTAAGAGCCGAGCCCAGGAATGTCCTGTTTGAGGGAGCAGGTTCAACAGGTGCAACAGGTTACAGTTACAAAGAGACACATGACCTTGGTTCAGCACTCAAGGCCCAAATCCTGCCCATATCTCCCACTAATCCTTGAATTTGGAAACTTTCCACCATGAGCCTGGTATACAGTGCTGTGGCACCCCCACCCAACCCCATCTGTCTGCCAGGGCCATTTCTCTGCTGAGCCCCACCAGAGGTCACCTGTGGTACCTTGTCACCTCCAGGGAAGAGCTGAGATTTCAAAGTTCCTTCTCCACATCAGAACCTTCATCGTGGCTATAAAATCAGATGTGGGTTGGAGCCCCAGCCCACCACTGCCAGCCTGGTTGCCTGACCTTAGACAAGGTCCATACCTACCTACCCACCCTCTTTGTACCGCCCCCCCCAGAGATGTCTGCAGGTAAGCTGACACAGCAGACAATTTGAGAGAGCCTAAATAACATGGAGTACACATAATATATGTTCTATTTTTTTTTCTGTTGCTGTGACAAGCATTCTGGCCAAAACACCAAAACTAAAACAAAACAAACAAGAAATCCAACAAGTTACAGTTCATCATGTGTCCAAGTCGAGGCATCAGGAACTTAAAACAGTCACAGCACATCCATAGCAGGAGCAGAGAGAGGTGGACACAAGCATGGTTCCTTCCTTGCCTACTCACTTGGACTCAGTTAGCTTCTCTACTCTTAGATAGGTCAGAACTTCCTGCCTAGGGAATGATGCAGCCCACAATGGGCTATGCTTTCCTATGTTGATTAAAATGATCAAGACAACCCCCCCCCACACACACAGATGTCTGCAGGCCAATGTGACGCAGGAGACAATTAATCAACTGAAGCTATCTTCCCAAATAGTTTGAGGTTGCATCAAGTTGACAATTACAGCTAGCCACCACAGCAACAATTCTTATTTTTGATGATGTTGGAATAATTATATAAATATGAGTTTTATGTAAATTTATTTGTATAGGTATATATGGGTGTGTAAACTGCATATGTGTGTGGGGGAAAGAGGGAGTGGGGGAAAACCCGTATCCCTCCAGAGTTCCAGTGCTCTTGGCGGGCAGACACAGGAGGACTGCCGTACACGAGGCCCCGGGTGGGTGTCTGGCTATGTGAAGCCATGGACCCTAGCTCAGCAGGTGGTGGTCAAGGGGCAGTCCTAGGTACCAGGTTCTCAGCCTTGGGCATCTCATGCTGGACACCTCCGAAGAGCTAAGAACCGAATGGGGGCCCTGGGGACAGCTCATTCAGCCCCAGGGCCGAAGGGAGGAGAGGGCAGGGAGAGAAGGAGGCACTGGGTGGTTCTCACACAGGCAAGAATTCTTGATCCAGTCCCTGGCTGGAGTGCAGGAAGGCCTTCCAGCAGGAGGTTAGATGCTGCTCATCAGGAGAAAGCCTATCCCATCATTCAAGCACAGAGACAGTCTATGGTTTTAGAGCTTTATTGTAGAAAGGCAGGGAGAAAGAGAGAAGGTAGAAAGAGGGAGAGAGGCCAGCCATGGCCACATGGAAAGAGAGGGGAAGGGAGAGAGAGAAGGAGGGCTAGAGATAAGAGTAGGAAAGGTGAAAGCTTAAAGAGAGTGGGGAGGGGCCAAGCAGTCCCTTTTATAGTGGGCTGTGCTTTAGGTAACTGTGGGGAGGAGCATACCTGGCTATAGTCAGGTAACTGTGAGGGTGGAGTCTAGCCCAGAATGCCAGGAGCTTGGAACATTGTCTGCGTGACTTATAGTCACAGAATCATGGCTCTGTGGTGTCAGGCACCTGACTCTGGGAACGTGGCTTGCTTTTCTGTCCCTTGTAGAGTTTTCTACTGGGTCGCTGGAGCAATCCTCATTCAACCAAAATAGGCTGCCTATCACGGTCCCACGTGTGTGTGTGTGTGTGTGTGTGTGTGTGTGTGTGTGTGTGTTTACTGTTTCCCCTTTCCATATACCTATAACCTTGCTGCAAAGAAAGAGAAATTGAGAGCCTGAGACCAAGCTTGCCAGAGATTGCAAGCTATCACCACCAGGCACCTGGGCCCTTTTCCTCTATGGCATTCATGGTAACATGAGCATTAGTGTCCCCACTCAGAGATGAGCAGCTGGCTGCTCACACATACACAATCAGAGTCCCCATGTCTAGCCAGGACCGTACCTGGACACCCAGTACAGCATGAGGCTCAGTCTTGATTCCCCAGGGAACATCCAAGCTAGATGTCATTCCAACAGGCAGGCCAGTGTTCAAGGATTGAGGGCTGGATAATGTCTGGCTTGTGCTCACAATGGCTGGGATAGAATCTCTGAGGGACCACTAAGCAAACCAGATGAGCCAATCTGGTCTCTGCTTTCTTAGTCACTTGAACCTGGAAAGGGAGAGAAACACCAAAGTGAAGCCCCCAAGCCACGATGGGTCCAGTTCCTTTGGGACTCCCAAGGCTGCAGAGTGGTGAAGCCTCAAGCCACGATGGGTCCAGTTCCTTTGGGACTCCCAAGGCTGCAGAGTGGTGAAGCCCCAAGCCACGATGGGTCCAGTTCCTTTGGGACTCCCAAGGCTGCAGAGTGGTGAAGCCCCAAGCCACGATGGGTCCAGTTCCTTTGGGACTCCCAAGGCTGCAGAGATGTTGGTGACAGAGATGGATCTTTGTTTTGGAAAGCTGCTTACAGCTAGGATGTGGTGGCCCTTACCTGAATCCTGGCACTTGAGAGGATAAGACAGGGTGGCAGTATGAGTTCAAGGCTAGCCTGGACTAACTACACAGTGAGATGGGACTAGCTTGGGCTATAGTGTCTCAATAACAAAGCCAAGTTCTGAGATCAATGCAGGGCTGAGAATAAAGGAGTGTGCCTTTGTCTCTCCCTTTAACTCCCTCACATCTTGATTTACTTTAAGATTTTGTCTCTTCCTTGCCCTCAACTTCCTTGGACAGTTTTTCCCTGGGGAAAGACTAGGGAAAGTACTAGGACAAGGCTTTGTCAGGACAGGACAGGGCAGGACCAAAACTAGGGTAGAAGGACCAGGGATAATGCAGGGGCAGGGCAGGGCAGGTGCAGGGCAGTGGATTGTCATAGCCACAGCAGGAGGAGGGCAGAAGCAGGGACAGAGCAAGGACAGGGGCAGGTCAGAGCAGCTCATACTTGGCTTGTAACCAGCTAAGCTCCTGCCACAGCATCTGTGTGTTTGCCTCCTCATCTTCGGGATCACTGAGGCCAGCGCTCCCTGGGCTGTATATGTGGCCATCAGCCCTGTACCTTACCACCCTGGGCAATGCTGAAGCCAAGAAGGAACCATCTAGACCTCATCGGAGCACTGACGGTGGTGACTTCCTCTCTGGGTCCTCCTAGGAGTCCTTGGGAGCCTGGGCTAGCATTTCTCCTTCACAGAAGAGGAAACAAAAACTCAGAGATGGGCAGTGACCAGCACAAGGTCACATTGCAGGGTTGAGTCTGGACTCGGGGCTCACTAAACCCAAGTCAAGGACCTTTGAGGTGCACTGCAGAACTCAGGATGGCTGGGTGTGGCACCTTGTCTCGGCATTAACTGTTCTCCCTGCGCCATAACTAGAATTGTTCTATCAGTCCCAACTGTAGCGCCAAGGGGACTTCTAATAGGAGCTGGCTGCTCATCTGTTGCCATGAGCTCCTGAGGCACCTAGGAGCCTGGGGGAGGTCAGAACAAGCTTGCCTGGAGCCCGTTCTTGGCTAGGCCTGGAAGACAGTGCATTGCAGATAGTTCCCACACAGTCTTGCTGACAGTGCCTGGGTCCGTGATAAAAAGGAGTTGCTGGTGCGGGCACACACCCACCTCTGGTGCCATGATTGTTCCCTGGTGAAGATGGGGCCCTGCCTAGAATGCTTTCTTGCCACACTGGAGAAAAGCCAGAGCTGTTTGGGCTCACCCACCTACTTTTCCCCTTTCCATTAGAGCAGATCCCAAAGAGTCCACAAGAGGGCGCCTGCATGCTTTCCCGGACCTCCTCAGGATACGCAGCCCAGGACTGCAATCCCTTCCTCTGAGCTGGGAAGCAGCTCCCTAGCCCTGTGAAATAATGCTGTTTGGAGCTTGGGTGAACATCCCGACCTGGGTGGCTTTCACCAGCTCCCTGGGTGGTCTAGACCCAGGCCTCCTTTTTATTATCACGTTTAGGGCTCCCAATGTACTCCAAAATCCTAATTGTGGAGAAAGACAGCGAGGAGGTCACGAGGAAGCTGTGGTCAGGAAGAAGGGGGAGCAGGGCATTCTGGGAACCAAGGTGGGAGGCCAATTCCTAAACGTTTCGTTACTGTGCCCAGAGTCCTGGGGCTGTGGATACCTGCATGTGCTTCCCATGGGACCAGGGGTTTCTTAAGTTCGATGAAGGACACAGACCAGTCAATTTGAGGAAGAGGAGTCTCCCCAGGTTTACCTGAGCACATTGGACCCTTCAACAACCAAGCCCCTTTTCTTGGCTGGATCCCAAGATCTGGCCTGAGGGATAGAGGGGTGTCAGTGAGGTTGGAGAGTGGGTTTCTCCCGCTAAGAGAGCAGAGGTGGTAGACAAAGACCATGGTAGCCACAGCAGCTGAGAATGGCCCCTGCCAATGGTGGGCAGGACAAAAGACCAGAGCTCTGTCAACACACTGGAGAATTTTGGACACTGTCTTCCTAGGGCCTCTAGATAGGAGTTCCAGCCATGACCTTGGTCTTACGAGGCCCTGAGAAATGGCCAGCATCAAGCCCTCCCAGACTGCGGACCTGCAGCAACTTGGTCTAGGGAGAACCCCATAAGACACACTATGAATCCAAAGCCGAGAGCTTTGTGTCTGCAGAAACTCAGTGGCTGCGTAAGAAGCAAGGTCAAGGTGAGATACGAGGCTATCATCTAACCTGTCTCCATTCCAAACATCCCAGAGCCAGGAGGACATTCAGATCTGGCTAAAACCCCGGGGCTTCCTGGGGGAGGTGGGAGTCAGTAGGACCACCCACATGCCCAGCTGAGCACACAAGGCCCTGGAAGCTGTATGCTTAGGATCTCCACTCTCTGAACAGCATTCATCCTAGGGAGAGGCTTTGGGACCCTGAGACCGTTGCCCTTGGCTGCTGTACTTCGGCCCGTTGGCATTCCCAGTACTGGACATGACTGCCTATTGCTTATCTGCTCACCATTCCTGTCCAGCCTGTGATTGCTATAATCAGTGTGAAGCTGCCTGTGTCCCTGACCTGGGAACATGGTTCCAGGCCTCAGCCAAAGCCAAGGGGCTAGCTGACTCTCCAGAGAACATTCCATCTGACTTCCTGGCATCTGCTGCATCAGATGCTAGACCTCTGTCTGGCTGAGGATGGAGCTGGGCTCTGCACACAGTAGGTAGTTTACAGGTTCTACCCTCAGCCCACTCCCCGCTTTCCATATGAGTTGGGACAAACTATAGTCCTGCATCAAGGTTCCACGGACATGAAGGAGTCATGAGACCAGAGACACGGGGCATGAACACAGACCACAGGTTAAGAACTGATCCTCTCCCTCCTGTATGTCTGGTGAGCACAGCAGACCTCAGGTGCCTGTCCTTGTCCCCTCTCCTTGAGCACCGGGTACACAATCCAGCCCTCCACTTGCCAGTCCTTGCCTTTCTGAAGTACCAGAGAGAAGACTCAGTCCCAAGGCTCAGCTCCTTCTTTCACAACACATCAATGGTGCTGGATCTATGGGGATTTAGTCACCTGAGGCCAGGCTCTTGGCTGACTTTCTGTCTCTTACCTTCCTCCTCTACAGCATTTTGTGAGATCGTGAGGTGGTTTGGACATGGTTTATCCTCATGTGTCAGAGGCAAGCCCTGTGATAACAATAATAGTGGTAGTAGTAGTAGTAGTAGTAGTAGTAGTAGTAGTAGTAGTAGTAATAGTGAGGTTGTGTGCCCTTTAAGAGGTAGAGCCTAGCTGGTAGTGGTTAGGTCATTAGGGATGCTGCCCCAAGAGATTGACAAGGTTCTCATGGGATCCCCTATCAAAGGAATCCCTGAGCTGTTGGAAAAGAATGAACTTAACCCTTGATGCACTCCCCTCTCTCTGGCTTCCTCCATCTTACCATGTAATCTCTCCCTCTGTCATGCACGTCCATCATGATGCCATTGGCCATGAAGAGACCCAACTGAGTGTCCTCACTAAAGGCTAGCCCATGGGGCTCCCCAATTGGGGACAGTCAGCTGACAGCCATGTGAGTTAAGTAAATCTCTTTACAAACCACACAGCCTTGGCTACCGTGCTCTAGCAATGGAAAGCAGAATGACACACACACAGGGTCCTTGTCCCGGGGTCTGTTTCTGAGGGAGCTCAATATGATGTTGCCTGACAGCTCTCTGTCATGGGGTCATTTAAGGGACAGAGGAGTATCCTTCTAGGGCCTCCTCCCACATGTTGTTGGGCATTGCTAGAGATGGCACAGGAGTGTGGGTGAGCACTGTGGCTGCCATCAAGCTGTTATCCTTTTCTTCCTGGGAACAGAGCTAGAAAGCCACTCCCAGCCTACCTGAAGTGGCTTATGTGGAGTGAGGTCAGTGAGAAAATGGCCCTGTCATGCCTTCTCCAGCTCTTGTCTCTTCAGGCTAACAGATGGATGGCACAGCTGAGGGATACCCACATCTGTCAGACAGCAGTAGCATCCACAGGTGCAGCCTGGGCTTTGAATCTGTGGAAGGAGAGCCAGTGTGTGGAAACTTTTAAGGGTTAAACATGTCATGGCGCTTGCCCAGTAATGCATCATGGAATTCGTTTGTCTCAGCAACCAATCCCTATGAGTTCAAAAGCAGGGTCTTTGGTTCTGTCTGCCTCTGACACCCACTCTCTGAGTGTCATCAGCAGGCTGAGCACTGTACAGGGTGAGAGACTGAGGCCTAGAGAGGTGATGCCGAAGCAGCTTACTGTCCACAGAAGGGCTCCAGGTCTTCCCAACACACCCCTCTAGCTTCCTAGTGTGCCATACCACTGCCATCGGCCAGTGCCTGCTTCTGAGTCTATCCCTATTGTCCCATGGCATTCTGTGGATGAAGCTAGGTTGTGGAGAGGAATGTCTTGGCTTGTCTTCTTAATCCCTAGTCTCCTTATTCCCTACCCCTACCGTTAGGCCATGGTTCCTGTCCCCAGGAAAGCCTTCCACTGTTGTATCTGAAACCCTTCCAACCCAGAGGCCGGGCTTCCCTTCCCCCAGCTTCTGATTCCTGTATAATCCAGCCATTTTGTTCATGCCCTTCCTTGGTGTCTCTCTTGGTCCTGGGCTCCTCTCTTGGTCTGCTTGCCCTCTCTCATCCTCTCTCTACTTTCTCTTCTCTCACCACCATCCCCCTTTCTGTCATGGTTCTGTTCAGTCTGGACTGGCCCAGACACCTCTGGTTGTGCCTTTCCTCGTATCTACAAGAACGACCTTCTGCTCAACCATACTTAGGAGCAGCCATGTCCTCATTTTTTATTAAGCCACCCACACTGTTCCTATGCTTTGGGGGCCTGGGCTTCTGAGCCTGCCTGTTCTGTAATCAAGGGTTGTAGCAGTTTCCTGTGACCGAAGGCACATCAGTCAGGGTCCCTGAAAATAGGATTTCAAGTGAAAAATACCAGCTACCCAGTCAGGTGAGGGGAAATGCAGGTAATTGTTTAGTATAAGCATATCCTATGCAACTTCAGGGATATACTTAACGCTACAATAGTGTTTTTCTGAAATTAAATCTTAACTAGGCTTTCTGTATCTTAGCTGACGGCCCTACCTTCAAGACTTAGTAGGCACAAGCAACAGAAGAGAAGAAGTTACACAGAAAAAAAAACAGGTATGAGCAAGATCGAGGCTTCTGAGAGAGGGTGGTACTATCCCTGGGCCAGAGTTGTAAAGGAAGAGCCTATGTAGAATCTGCCAAACTGGAGCTGTATCCAGGATAGACCGGTCCATGAACACAGCTCAAAGAGGAGGAGGAACTGGAAAGAAACAGCCTGACCTGGCCTCCTTGTGCCCCGGTTGGTTGAGAGAGCAGGAAGCCTGGTGATGCTTTGGCTTTTAGGAGAGGCAGAGTCTGGCAGCCAGCTCTTGGGGACAAGCACAGAGGAAGCCATCTTCCCTAGTCCTTGGATTCTGTCCCTGCATACTTACAGAGGACAGACCCTGCCAGACTGGGTGCAGACAGTGAGTGTGGGCAGGGTCTCAGATGCCACATATAGCCTGAGATCCCTGCCCCCCCTCCTTGTGATTAGGCCCATAGATATTACCAGTGGCCAGAGGACCTCCAGTCCCTCAAGACATCACTCGAGTCACCTGAAGCTGATAAGGTTCTCTGGTTCTTCTGCCCTAAAGGTTCTCCTGAAATTTCTACATCCTTCCCCTCCCAGAGCCTGTCTTCCCAGACCCAATCCCCCTGCTCCAGCCACTGTCTCCGTACAGATCAACCACAGATGGCCCCCACTACACAAGTTCCCAAACCTTTATCAGACAGCTCCCAGCAGGCAGGCCACCCCTTGCCTCGGAGTCTGAGAACATCTTGTCCTAGGCAGAAGGAAGTAGAGAAGAGGTTAATTCTTCTTAGCCTCCTCTCTGTGTCCCAATCCGGGTGTGATTGCAGAGCCCCGATCCTGTGTCCTCCACAGCCTCCCCGGGATACAGCCTAGGTCTGAGCATGACTGCAGTGTTCACGTGGCTCAGACTTCTCCTGTCTACCCTTGGCTCTTTTTTTTTTTCCTGCCTTCTGGCTACACTCAACTCCAAGAGGCACCCAAGGACTCCATGGTGTAGCACTAGGAACAGCCTACAACTTGGAATAACATGACGGTGCCAAGACTTACCTGCCACGATTAGGACAGCCTGTGAGAAGCCTTCTCCCTATCCCTGGTCCTTCCATAAACCTCCTCTTCATCTTCCTCACCTCCCCCAGCCCTTCTGCCCGCCCCCGAATTCCCTTTCATCCTTTTTGTTGACCTTTCTCCTCCCTTCCTTCCATCTCTTTGTCTCCATACCTCCTTCTATTTGCCTCTGTTCTCTGCAGGGCTGGGGAGAGACAACATCCCAGCAGTTGACACTGCTTCTGGCACCCAGAACTGCTGTGACATTTGAATTATGCTTCTGGGATAAAAATAATAATAGCTACATTCATTGGGTATTAGCCTCAAGCAGCCATTGCCCTAGACGTCCTCACTGGGACCATGGGCAGTAAGGGGCAGGTGGGTGGGGCAAGGCTTTAGTGGCTCAGAGGAAGTCATTGCTTTGAGCCAGCAGTGTCCAAGGGCCTTGCAACCAGCTGGAACCTGCTTCTCAGCCTTTGCCTGAGACTGACAGATACCTGGGTCAGAAACCAGGTCACTGGATGCAGTGGCCAAGAGATGATCCAAGGTGTGTGGCATAACAGACAGTTGATCCTGCTGGGGAAGGAGTGGTACTAAATATAGGGCCAGGGGCCTCGAGGGCAGGACATAGAACAAGCAGCCAGCTGGCCAGCCAGGAAGGTCCCAGAACAGGCTCTTCACCAAGTCAGAGTCAGCTCTGGTCCCTGGAGCCTGTCTGACAGTTCTCTTGTATATCAGTACAACCATCCTCTTAAATTTGCCCCAGCTGTCAGCAGGCCAGGCAGGACCTGTGTGCCCGGTCACACGCTCTGCATGGCTGGGCCAGACGCTATGACAGTGCAGTTTGGAGTGGGGAGGTCGGGGGCTTCTACACCATCAGGAAAAGTTCAAGCAAGGGAAAGGAGGGCAGGAAGGCAGAGAGGAAAAAAGAAAGACACTTGTAGTGTTCAGACCCTGCCATTAGCTGCGGGAGCTAGGGGCAGTCAGAGTGGCAGAGCCTCTGCACCAGGGAGCATAAGCTGCAAAGAGCACATGCCACCTCTGCCCCCAGGGACAAAGGAAGCAGCTCAAGTCCTCTTTCCAAACACGATTGCTGAACTTTAACTGGGTCACGCACGAGGTCACATGTGCACAAGCAAGAGCATCTGCATAGAGAGAGCACAGGGCACGGACAAGGCCACTGAGCTGCTCAGTGATAGGCTGCTGTGGAAGGAGGAGCAACAAAGATCTGTGGTCCCAGTGTTCAAGAGTAATATTCTAAAAAACAATTACCCTGGCTTTTAGTTTCCATTTTCCAACCGGTTAGGGAGCCTTAATCCCAATGCCGACTGGTTTGTACTTGAATGTGGACTGTTGTGAGCATGCGCACAGCAGGAGTCAGCTACTCTGCTATTCCCCGAGGCTCTGAGTTCAGGACCAGTTGTGACTTTGTTCTGTGGTGCTGGGGATTGGGTATGGTGGGCAAGCACTCTACTACCCAGGCACGTGTTTAGTTCTGAAAGACATAACCCAGGCTGGCTTTGAACTCACCATCCTCCCGCTCCATCTCTGTGGCATTTGCCTACACGCATGTAATTCATCACCATGACCTGCATAGTTTACATTCTGGACAGCAGAGTGCTGATTTCTTTCAACTCTCAGGACTCCTGGTAGGAGAAGGTCTGAAGAGAGTCACCCAGAACTTTCCTGAAAAGCTAACACCCCCCCCCCCCCCCGGCACCTGGCTAGGCCCAGGTACTTTCAGATGTGTCAGGCGCCTCACATACTATGTTGTTGTAAGTTTGCACATTCCGTGTGGGCACGCAGGAGACCACCCATGCAAGCCTCTCCCCCAACACCTGCACCAGGAGAGATGTGGAGAATAATAATTTTAGGAAAAATAAAATTGACCTGGTCAGAGACTTTCTATTTCAAAGCCCATCGCCTCACCCCATCCCACTGTAGACCAGAGGGTCTAGCTATCTTTTCACTGAAGAATGAAAAGTCTGTGCTTGAGGCACGTCAGCCTGGCTCACTCAGCACTGGTGGGCATGTGTCTGATGTGGCCTGAGCCCAGCAAGGCTGAGATCTAGTTGAGTCCCCCTCCTGTTCTGAGGATTTATCATGAACGCACCTTCCTGATGATCAGTGCTGGCTTGCTGGTTGGTCCTTCCACATTGCACTCATACCCTTGTGGCCTTCAGAGCTGATTAACGAGCCTTTCCATGGACAGCCCAGGCCAGGTCTTGGGAAACGCAAGCATCCAACTCCCTGCCCTGAGCAGAGGCTCCTCCCCTCCTGCTGTGGGCTTCCTCCCAGAGCACACCAAGGGCACTGTGCAGGCGGTAGAAGGCAATGAGGGGGCCTTGGCAGCAGCCTTGCCTCCAGTCACTGAAGGCACATCAGTGCCCCATCCCCATCGTGACAACCAAGATGGCCCCAGGAATGTCAAGTGTTCTCTTCAGGAAAAGTGTCCTCAGTCTCTAACACTGTCCAGGCCTTCTGTCTTTGTGAGGAAGCATAGGCTACTAAGAGCCTTTATGTTAATAAGTCTTCATTCTAAGGGGTAAATGTATATATATACATTTTACACATATATAATAATATACAATATAATAAGCCATATGTATATTTACTATATTACATACCATATATGTACCTATAATTATATATATATATATGAAAATACATGTAGGATACTTGCAGCATTATAATATATATGTAAAATATATATGTAAACCTTGAAATCTTTCCATAAGCTGTGGGTACTATCATTTTCTCCCTTTTTTCTGTAAATCAGGAAACCAAGAGGGGGCAAGTGAGTTGTTTGAGGTCACACAGCTAACAAGAACTGTATCTGGCAGATAACTGTGGGGTTGTGGCTCTGAGACACTGTGATTCACAGGGACACCAACAGCCCTAGGACTGACTCTGTGTGGGAAACAAGACAAAATAGCATTGACACTCAGGTTGCTTGAACTCGAAAGTGGCTGTTTGTGAGCCTGGGCCCCGCTGTCATCCATCCAGACCTGGATACCACCAAGTGTTCTGGCCCACCAGGGAAGTTAACTTCTAACCTCCCAGATGTGGAAGTCTAACCTGCCTCTTGACCTTGCTGTGTAGTAAGGGTCCTGCCCACTTGCTCAACTCAGATCTCAGAGGCTGCAGCCCGATTACCTAAGAGTGTTAGGGAGCGCACTGCAGAGGACCTCAGGTTCCTACAAGGGTTAACATTCCTCAGACTTTATAGTTTTCCTTCCTCTGAACAAGGGTGTGGCTCCTTGTGAGATGGAGGCTACATTGCCTGGGGCTCACCCTGGCTGGGTCTGGAAGGTCCTCAGAGAGCCTGGGTTCCTCTCCTGTGACTTTAAGATGTCGACATCTCCCTCATAGCACCGGAGGATGTCCAAAGTGGAAACATTTTGCTCCATCCCTTTGCATGGGCAAAGGAAAGGATACAGCCCACTTTGGGGACATCAAAATCCCTGGCCCCTTCCCTATGTCCTAAGCCCAACTTGACACCGTGACCCAGCATCCACAGCCTAGCAAGCCCAGGGCCTTTTACAGAAGGCCATGTCTGTCTGGCACTCTACGGATGTATCTCTGGTCCCTCAGGCTCCCTGGGGAGCAAGACTGAGGATGAAAGCTGAAACCCACAGCAGCTGCCCTATGGCTGACTGTCCCTGCAGAGGGCCAAATGGGTGACAGCTGCATGTCCTGAACTTGGTTCTCTGCAAGCACGGCTCCATGATGGCTGGCTAGATCTCTGTCTCCCTGCCCTCTCCCTCTGAGTTATGCAGGAGGTCCGGAGGATGCTCTCATGTAGCCAATCAGAAATATCAGGAGCTGCTGTGTACAGCAGGATGAGTAGGGTCCCACACAGCCTAGCTAGTCCCAGGGGAAGGAGCTGGGCCTGCACACTCTGCTCTTGCTTGGGGCCCTCCCTCCAGCTGGTGAGCCATAGAAGGCTCCCAGCTCTGCTCTGAACATATTTATATTTGTGGGAAACCTGTTCCCAGCATCTAGCTTGGGCCTGTGGGCTGTACTGGGTTTAATTTAGTCCCTGAGTTCCCCAGGGTGGCCCAGGCATCATGAGATCAACCTCACAGGGGGCCAAGTGTCTTGGCCAACTGAAAGGACCAGCAACAGCCCCTGGAATAACTCAGTCCCAGGCTCCTCAGCTGCCTTGGCCCTCTGATCCCTGAGCAGTGGGAGGAGACTTCTCTTCTGCAGGTGGGTGTGGGAGGGAGAAATGTTCTCAGACCATTGCCTGCTCAGCTTTGCAGTGGTGGGGGGGGGGCAACTTGAGCTTTGAGATCTGGTTGAATCCCCAAAACAACCATGGGGGATCATCTCACTTTTACAAAGCTACAGATGGGTCCCTAAGCTGAGAATGGGCTAGGGTTCTCTGCCTCCAGGGCCCATATTGGAAACTGGGGATGCAGTGGGAATTTTCTGCCACAGGGTGGTCCTGTCGATGCAAGGCTAACCTAGTACACTCCTGAGCAGCTGACAGTGCTAACTCTAACTCCACAGTGTTACTTTGGCAGCCCATCAACGGGGAAGGTGAGCTCCCTCCCTGAAGTTTGCCTTGACCTCTGAGGACCCCTAGCATCCCCCTCCTGCAAACCCTTTCACTGTGCCCCCTTCTGCCTCCCAGGACCGAGCCGTCGTCTGCTTTTTTCCTGACCTCCCTTCTAAAGGCTCCTAGAGCCAGCCTTGGCTTCTTGTTTGTTTCTCTTCATCTCGGTTACATGAAACCAAAATAAATTTCTATCGAGGTAGTGAGGGCCCCAGCCAGGACATGGGGCTACAGGGTGCTTAATTTAGCAGTGATGTTCCACTCTCTGACCCACGTCATCCCGAGCCTTGGCACTGTCCCTGACCAGTTTTCACAGCCTCTGCCTGGCTCTTCCCTGCCTGCTTGCTTCATCCTTCCTGGAATAGGGGTCTCTGGCAAAAAGGGGGTTTTAAACCTCACCGCTCCTTTGGTCCTACAGGAGAGATCCCAGTTTCACAGGGGTCCTAGAGGCTTCTAGAAAATTCCTTCCTTCTGATCTTCTTCAGGCTGATTCTCCTACGGTTTTTGTGCCTGTCCCCATTCCACCGTTTTCTGTCCTCTGGTTGCTAGGCTGCTCTTGGACCTTCCTTGATGATGGCGACTATGGAATGCCCCAGAAATCACTAGTCCAGGTTATGAGATGCTCAGTAAGATTTATCATCAGGGACTTGCAGTTAAAATGGCTACTGAATAATAATAATTAATAATATTAATAATAATAATAAATCCATCAAGAAATGGATAATACTCAGAGATGGGAAATCCCACATGCTGAACATGGAGTTACTGGAACCAAAACCAGCACTTGTGGGGGGGTATAAGTCAGCTGACCTATGGAGCCCTGGGTTGGGGCATCGGAGATGCAGTAGTCAGGCCCTGCTGGAGCATACTTCTTCCTAATGGACCATGTTCCATGTCTTCCATGTTGAGTCAGGTACCCAAAGCCCAGGTCCCTCCCTATGTCACAGGAGTGTCTGAACTGCAGGACACTGGCATCTGAGCTCATGGGCCACAGTCTTCAGTGTGGAGATTGTTAAGCCTTTCTTTGCTGAGTGCCCAGAAGAGTCACAATGGCTCTCTGGGTCTCAGCTGGAAAACAAGAGGTCTGGACAGAACATCCAAGGGCCCTTCCAGATGGAGAAGTCATAACACTCCCTAAGACCAGGGAGCTACTGGTCTGTCACAAGCCATGACCTGATTGAGGATGGCATCTTAGCACCAACAGGAAGAGAGAATGAAGTTGAGTCCTGGTTTTTGTTTGTTTGCCTTCTGGAGACAGTGCTTTTAGCTCTGAGCACATCACAGTTCATGCATAGCCCTCTTAGTGAAACAGCAAGAAGACAGCAGGAAAACAGCCATCATTGGCTCAGTCTGGAAGCGTTTCCAAAAGTCACCTGTCTGACACAGACAACACCGGAGACCCTATGTGCCTGACAATAGCATTGGTGTTTACTCTTTTCACACATCCATGTTTTGAAGCACACAACAGAATGGTACACTAAGCCAGAGTCCTCCAGAAGGGTAACTACCATTGTTGTTTTAGATAGTCTCACTTGGTAGCCCTGGCAGTCCTGTAACTTGCTGTGTAGACCAGGTTAGCCTTGAACTTATAAAGATCCATCTGCTTCTGCCTCTGCCTCTGCCTCTGCCTCTGCCTCTGCCTCTGCCTCTGCCTCTGCCTCTGCCTCTGCCTCTGCCTCTGCCTCTGCCTCTGCCTCTGCCTCTGCCTCTGCCTCTGCCTCTGCCTCGAGTGCTGGGATTAAAGGTATGTGGCACCACACACACCTGGTCCACCTCATTATTTTGAAGGTCAGGAGTGTGTGGTATCAGCCTGGATTATTTTTCTCTGCCATTGTCTAGGGCATCTGTTGGGGATGGAGGAGGGTCCACTTCTAAATAGGTCCTTGCTCAGGGTTTGCAGCTATCAGCTTCCCTGCCATCTTCCTTCTCCCTCAGTGTCTCTTTTACCTGGGCCCCTGGTTGTGGTATGTGAGGACTTTCTCATAACATGCAACTACAAATGGTCCCGCTGCCTAACTTTGGATGTCTATAAACATTACCCCCCCGCCACCTTCTGTTCCCAAGTACATGGCTAAGAACACCGAACATCCAAAGGAGAAGAGGGAACAGACTCTTCTCTTAGATCGCCTAGTCCAGAAATGGACATACTCTTTCCCAGACCTGGGGTAGTAGGTCCCTTCTGTAGCTGACCCTTTCTGGGACTGCAGGATTCTCTATGCTCATTGGTCCATTGCTCTGTGCTCTGGCCTGTGTTCCTTGGCTTCACCCCAGAGCATCCAATTCTGGACAGCTGGTGTCTCCAAATGTTAGCCTTGGCCACCTGCTGCATGCCCAACACTGACCCTTGAATATTCTCAAGGGTATTATGCAAGGACCCTCATGCACCTCCCTCTTCCTGCCTCTCCTTTAGGGCTCTCCTTCTTTCTCCCTGGCTTTTTATTCTTTCTCAATTCTGTGTCTCTTTGTGTGCCCTCCCCGTCTTGTCTTCCTGCACTTCCCTCCTCTCTAGCTCCCGCCTGGGTAGTTCTAGAAACATACCCATATATGGGCTCCATGTCAAGGATCACAAATGATGACATCACGTGAGGGCCGAAGCCCGGGATGCTCTCTGAAGCAGGAGCTTGTCTCCCGTGCCCCCGGAGGAGTGGAGGGCGGGATCACGGCTTCCTTAGTGCGATCTTAGGAAGGGAAATCTGAGAGTCATAACGTCTTATAGCTTGGCTTGACATCCGTGGTCATGCGGTGGGCCAGAAATAAACTCCCTGCTTCAAAGGAGAGTGTTTCAGAGCTGCCTGGCACAACAGCTGGAAGCTCAGGGCCAGCACAGGAGGCAAACTCAGAGAGCATGTCCTGAATTCAGGCAGTCAAGAAAAATCTCTTTGTTGCCCAGACCTGTGCCCCTGCCGCAGAGCCTTGCAGGTAATGCTTGCTTTTGACTTAGTCATGGATGGAGATTTTGAAAAGAATTGCTGAGTGGGCTGGGACCTGCAGCTTCAGGACCTACTGAAGCCAAACTGTGGCCATGTCTTTCTCTGTCTGTCTGTCTGTCTGTCTGTCTGTCTGTCTGTCTGTCTGTTTCTGTCTCTGTCTCTCTGTCTCTGTCTCTCTGTCTCTGTGTCTCTGTCTCTGTCTCTCTCTCTCTCTCTCTCTCTCTCTCTCTCTCTCTCTCTCTCTCTCCTTCCCTTCTCCACAGCTCTGCACATACTGGAGACTTTGGGTCTGGCAGAGAAGCAGGGAACCAGCACTCTGCATGCATGGTAGTTACCCTTCTGGAGGACTCTGGCTTAGCTTACCACTCTGTTGTGTGCTTCAAAACATGGGCATGTGAAAAGAGTGAACATCGATGCTATTGTCGAGCACATAGGGTATCCCGTGTTGTCTGTGTCAGACAGGTGACTTTTGGAACCGCTTCTAGACTGAGCCAATGATGGCTGTTTTCCTGCAAGAGTACTCGGGGTCTGTTACACTAAGAGGGCTATGCATGAACTGTGATGTGAAGCTGATGACGACTTAGGTGCTGTGGGCTTTGCTTGCCATTTCTGGAGGCTTAGGAGAGGGTGTGGAATGAGAAATGTTACCTAAGATGAGAGTGAAGAAAAATTATGGGATGCAGAGATACAAAACTATCTCATATATACATACGTGTACATGTACATATGCCATATTTAAGGAGGTCTTGGAAAGGACAGATGGGATGCCATCACGCTGAGCAAGGGGTGGAGGGACAGCTGGGACAAAGGAAGATGTGAACTGGGAAAGGTCGGGCTGCTGAGGGAAAGACTCCCTGAGGTGGGAGGGAGATGAAGCCTTCGTGGAGGCTAGAGGAAGGAGCCAGGACCAGGGGGAGAAGAAACATGCTTGCAAAGTGTATGAGCAAAGTGGAGACAGGTATGGATTTATCTCAGGCTATATCCTTCATTGCCAGGGAGATGGATTGACATGAACAGGCCGGTGACATGAAGGGACAGCAGGGATGCAACCAAGTCCTGCTTGGGTCAGGAAAACTCCTTTTGCAAGGCCAGACACAGTGGCAGTCAGCATCTTTGTGAATTCGGTAGGACCTTTCCCTGATACCTTCAGGGTATCTTTAGGTACCATGTGTTGTCCACAGACTAGATCTAAGAAACCCCCTGCAGGGGACACAGATTGTCTCCAGCCTGTCCAGAGTCCTCCTTCTTCCAAGCTGCAGAGTCCTAGGCTGCCTGCAGGGGGAGGAGTGGCCAGGCGTGCCCACCCATCACTGTCACCTCAGGCTGCTGGCAGATGGCAGAGCTCCGCATTTCTAGAGACTAGGCAGAAACTGGGTCAGGGCCCTGGAATCCTGCATCTAGCCCTGTGGACTGAGCCATACCGATGTGTCTGGATTCAGTGTAAGAGCCTGGGACACTGCCAGTCCCTGCAGGGCCTGGAGGCAGGGGAGAGGCCCTGCACTCTGGCATCTGACACAAAGGTGACCCAGTCCTGGAGAGGCAACAGCATAGAGGCTGCGGGGGTAAGGCGAGACCAGGCTTCCTGGGGTCCTGTTAGCCACTGCTCACAGGCAACACCTCAGGTGGCCGTTAGCTCTGGGGGGACTGTCTCCTTAGAACACAATATTTGCCATAAAACCTAGAAAAGTGGTATTTTTCTTTCTGCTTTTCTTCCCCCACCCCATCTCTCACCCTCTTCCTTACTGTCTTTATGAGGTGGCTTTTCCCAATGTACTCCAGACCTAACCCAGATGACTTGAGAGACAGAGACAGAGAGAGACAGAGACAAAGAGAGACAGAGACAGAGAGACAGAGAGCTCCAGATTTGGACAAAGAGAAGGAAGGGTGTTCCACTCCAGACTGAGCCTCAGTTTCTACTTTCTGTATAATAGTTCTCTGGTGTGGTGGTGGAGTGTAGACAGATTTAGCTTTGGGCAAGATCAATCCCCATTAGGACCTCTCTGGGCCTCAGTTTCCCCTCCATACAAAGGGAGAAGAGTCCTGTGTGGTGTTGTTGACTGCATTAGCAACCACTGACCAAGCCTGAGAATGCGCAAAGCCTTGACACTCCAAAGTCACAAGCTTGGCTGAGACCAGGATCAAGGCTCCGAGACTAGCAGCTGGGTCTGCTATGCTTAGACGCTGTGAGGCCTGTCCCGTGCGCTTTTCCTGGAGGGACACCAGCAAGTGTCCACTCGCTCCAGATAGACCCCTGACAACAGTCCAAGGCACGACTCCACCGGAGTCCAGCTTGGCCAACCAATGAGTCATTTAGAGAGCACGGGTGACCGGTCACTTACAGGAGTGTGGGCCATCCCAAGGCAGCCACACCAGTAGAAAGTCTCACCCCAGCATAGACTTCCCCATAGCTGTGTAGGTGGAGTCACCCTGATGTTAACCCTCCACAGTCTAAACGATCTAGCACAGCGGTTCTCAACCTTCCTAATGCTGCGGCCCTTTAACACAGTTCCTCATGTTGTGGTGACCCCCAACCATAAAATTATTTTCATTGGTACTTCATAACTATAATTTTGCTACTGATATTAGTCTGTGTTTTCCAATGGTCTTTGGTGACCCAGGTAAAAGGGTTGTTTGACACCCCCCCACCCACAAGGGGTCTCGACTCACAGGTTGAGAACTTCTGCGCTAGCACCTTCTGCAAACAGGAGATGGTGTGTAGTTTGGGCAGAGTTGCATATGACTGGAAGGAATGTACAAGGGGAGTGACTTGATACCTCAGAGGAGGGCCACTCCCTCTTCTATGAAGGAAGGCCGATAGGCTGGGCCTGGAGGATCACTTGCAAGTAATGCCAGCTCCTTTGATGAACGATGATCACATGGTTGTACAATGGGGTCTAGAAAAAGGCCCTTCAGCCATGTCCTTTGCCATGGTGGCTTGGATGAGAAATGTCCCCATAGGTTTATAAATTTGAAAACGTGGTCTACGATTGATGGCACCATTTGGAGTGGGGTGGGACTATGGAGAGGTGAGGTTGTCCTGGAGGAAGGGAATCTCTGGGGTGGGCTTTGAGAGCTCATGGCCCCACTTCCAGTTTTCTCCTTGCGTTGTGCTTGTTGTTGAAGATGTGAGCTCCTTTCTCTTTTTGGTGCCATGCCTGCCCTGTGTTGCCATGGTTACCTGCCATGATGGATTCTACCCCTCTGGAACTGTGAGCCAAAATAAATTCTGTCTGTCCTAAGTTGCATTGGGTGGTGGTGTTTCATCACAGCAATAGAAAAGCAAACAATACAGTTGTCAAAGGCCCACCCTGGGATTCTGACCTGAGTCTCATCTTAGTCAGGGGATGAGAAAGGTGTGGTGAAGAGCCGCCTGCAGGAACCTGTGATGGTTTCAATATGCTTGGTCCAGGGAATGGCACTATTAGAAGGTGTGACCCTGTTGGAGTGGGTGTGGCCTTGTTAGAGCAGATGTGTCACTGTGGGTGTGTGCTTTAAGACCCTCATCCTACCTGGCTGGAAGCCAGTCTTCCACTAGCAGCCTTCAGATGAAGATGTAGAACTCTCAGCTCCTCCTGCACCATGCCTGCCTGGATGCTGCCATGTTCCCACTTTGATGATCATGGACTGAACCTCTGAACCTGTAAGTCAGCTCCAATTAAACGTCCTTATAGGACTTGCCTTGATCATGGTGTCTCTTCACAGTAGTAAAACTCTAATACAGAATTCTGGCCATCGTCCTCAGCATTTAGGACTGGGGAGCCTGAGGAAAAAAGGGACAGGTAGATGTGCCCTTGGCCTCTTACATTCTGGGCCTCAGTCTCCCCATCTGTACAGTGGGAAGGGAATACTCCGCAGGTGCTGTTCTAGCTTGTTTCCCTGTGGCTGTGATAAAGATATTGAGTGAAAACAATTGGTGCTTTGTCCTGGGTTTGGGGCTGGAGCTTGTTTGGCTTTCACTTTCACATTGCAATCTAACATGGAGGGAAGGAAGCCAGCATAGGGACTTAAGGCAGGAACCTGAAGGCAGGAACTGAAGCAAGGATCATGGAGGAACACTGCTTATCAGCTTGTTCTGTGCTGACTTACTTAGCTTACTTTCTTACACAGCCCAGACCCACCTGCCCAGCGTGGTGCTGCCCACAGTGAGCAGGGCCTTCCTCCATCAATTGAATGCCCACAGGCTAATCTGATGGCCACAGGCCAATCTGATGGAGGCATTCCCTCAGTTGAGAGTCCCTCATCCAGGTGTCACTACTTTGTGTCAAGTTGACCAAAACTAAGCAGGGCAGGCCGAGAAGTCAGAGGACTCTGCTTAGGACAGAGACTGAGTACTGTTCAGGGGCCACAAGCACAGGCTGGGCTGTTACTGTTCCAGTGTCAGAGCAGGAGGGCCAGGCCAAAAGGGCAAATCTCCATGCCTCCCATGAGCTGCTCTTGGAGAAAGAACTAGCTGTGAAGGTTGGCAGACCACTGCAAAGAATAAAACTGAGTACGGAGGGTGGGAGGTAACAGAGTAACTCCCCACTTCCTCCTCGGCCCCAGGCCAGCCCAAGCAGCCTGTTTTTAAAATCACCTGAGGTTAAGGGGCTTGGGACATCCGGGAGACCCTGAAACCTTCACAACAAATGGATGGACACTACGTACCTGTGAGTGTTACATACATAGCTGTTGTTCGGCATTGCTGGGATGGGTTCTTGGAACCTGTAGATAGCAAAGTCCAAGACGCTTGAGACCTGCTCTTGTGCTCACCGAAACCATCCCTGGACCACCCACAGCCCCCACAAAGGTGGTTGCTACACTGTGTTGTTCAGGAATCATGTCTACACATTTTCATGATTACATGAACATTTGTCCTGAATATTTTTGAACTTCAGTTTTTTGAAGTCATAGAGGCAGAACCCACAGATTCTGAGCTGGCTGTACACATTATACATGTATATATGTATATAATATGGTATACATGATATATGTATATAGTATGGTACATATACATTTGTAAGCATATATTTATTATGTATGCACATATAATATACACTTAAAGAGAATCTTTTAAAAGTACAAAGTCTTTATTCTCACTCCAAGGCTCCCCTAAAACCTTAAAAGGCAGTGGGGCAGGGGTGCTGGGGAGATGGGGGCATGCTGGGGAGATGGCTCAGTGAGTATCTTGTCAGCTACACAACCATGAGCGCTGGTGGTGGGATCCTCAGAACCCATGTAAAAACCTGGCCTGCATG
Organism: Mus minutoides; assembly: GCA_902729485.2. Classification (NCBI taxonomy): domain Eukaryota; kingdom Metazoa; phylum Chordata; class Mammalia; order Rodentia; family Muridae; genus Mus; species Mus minutoides. Next base: position 281,271 of record LR750191.1, on the reverse strand, counting down.
GGAGGCCTGTGATCTGAGCACATATGAGACAGATCCAGGGACCCATGGCCACGCTAACCAGGGACCCATGGCCATGCTAGCCAGGGACCCATGGCCACACTAGCCAGGGACCCATGGCTACGATAGCCAGCTCTGAGTTCACTGAGAGACCCTGTTTCAGTAAATTAAACCAAGACATCCGATATCACCCTTGTGTCTATATGCACATATGCATGTTCGCCTCACCTGTACCCACACATGTGAGCCCACATACACTGGTACACACCACCCCACACACAGCCTCTTTCTCTCTGTTTCTTGCATACAAATTCAAGAAGTAAAAAAGAAAAGCAGCAGTTATGTGAGCCCAGAGTCTTGTGTGAAGTTGGTGCCCTCTCTTGTCACCTCTTCCCTGGATGTGACCAGTTTACCCCCTACCACACACCCCTGATTCGGGTCAAACTGGCAAACATGAGTGTGCCCACTGGTGGCAAGGGGCTTTCTCTCTGGTTGGCAGTGCAGCTCTGAGGTGACACCTGGCTTAGAGCCATGGCCTTGCTCAGGAGCACAGGACAGCAGCCCACCCTCTACACACATGCTCCAGTGCACATGTGACCCCCAAACTGAAAAACACATACTGTGCTTGCTCTGTGCCCCGCACCACCATGTAACTCAAGACCCCCTCCCGAGGGCCCCCACTTCCTGTACAGATGGTCACCTTGTACAGAGTGAAGCTGGGACTGTGAGGAGAAGGGAGACCATGCAGGTGCCCCCCCTCCCGAGGTCTAGAACAACTGGAGGGTGAAGGGGTGGGGGTCTGCATCAGGCTGGATGAAGGTGGAGGGGTTAGGGGGGTCTGCAGCAGGCTGGACAGGATCTTGCCCTGCCACACTGCTCAGTGGACATGGGGCCACACTGCTCAGTGGACATGGGGCCACACTGCTCAGTGGACATGGGGCCACACTGCTCAGTGGACATGGCGCCACACTGCTCAGTGGACATGGGGCCACACTGCTCAGTGGACATGGGGCCACACTGCTCAGTGGACATGGCGCCACACTGCTCAGTGGACATGGGGCCACACTGCTCAGTGGACATGGGGCCATACTGCTCAGTGGACATGGGGCCACACTGCTCAGTTGACATGGGGTCACACTGCTCAGTGGACATGGTGCCACACTGCTCAGTGGACATGGCGCCATACTGCTCAGTGGACATGGGGCCACACTGCTCAGTGGACATGGGGCCACACTGCTCAGTGGACATGGCGCCAGCTTGGGTGCTGACAGTCATCCTTTTCACAGAAAGAGAAGGCTGGTTTGGAGATCTTTTCTCTTTGTCCTGTCTTCATTTTAAATAGAGGAAAGAAAACCAGGAAGAAGGTAAGGCTATCATACAGCCCCTCTGAAAACTGCCAGCCAGGGCAGGTCCTGAATGAACAGGAGCAGGTGGGGGCTACACCCATGGAGCTTCAAATCATACTCAGATCTTTTCCAGGCCCTCGCGGTGTGTCAGATGATGTCTCCACATCCTGTGAGCACAGCTACAAACCAAGGCATCTACTTCCTAGGATGCAATTCCTGATATGTCCAGCAGATGGCAGGGCAAGGCTAGAGCAGGTAGCATGAGGTCCCCAGTCCAGAAACCAGCCAGCCTTCCAGGGAATTAAACATTATTCTGATTCTACTGTTTATTCTCCTGCACTTATTAAATACTTCTTGTGTGCCTGACCTTTGGTTCTGTCCTGGGGCTTTGACAGGAATGTGAAACTATTTTATGAATTCTGTAGGCTGGTAATCCATTGCAAGCAATCCTGTCGGCAAGCAGTCTTGAGGGCTCCTGAGAATCTGTGCTCCTCTATGAACACAACACGTCTCTCCTCACACCTGACTCAAGTCCCTAGCCAGGGGTGCTGGGTGCAAGAGGGTGGCTGCTTTCCAGCCATGCCCACTCTGCTGTGTTTCTTCATAGGAAAGCCAGAGCATGATCTTCTCCTACTGTGGTCCCCAATGCTACACACAATCATACACAGGAAGCCCCAGGACTAGCAGGAGACAAAGCTTGTCCATCTTTCGGTGCCGTTTCAATCCTCAGCACAGCTCCCAGTGACCCCATACTCTCCGTGGTGACCGCACGCACTCCCCAGCACTTACGTGGTCTATTTCCCTCTGAGCCACGTGGGGTGGGGGAGGTGCTGCGCCACGTGGGGTGGGGGAGGTGCTGCTTTAGCTATGAGTTTAAACCCCTCAACATTAATAAAGTGACTGCCTCTTGGTGTTTTGGCGGTAGGCCATCTGGATGTCCTCTTGGAGATGTGCTGGACCCGTCTCCTGGGTACCAGTTAGCCAGAGCCACAAGAACGCCATACAGCAAAGCGGTCGGTCCTTAGACTAAGCACTGGTAGCCAAGGTCCATACCCGCAGGTGGGGAGACTCTCTGAGCTGCAAGCTGGAAATGGAGGCTGCGCCACGGCGGTTCCCACGCACACACGCACTTGAGGGTAGTTCAGGGTGGGAGTAGGTGTTGACCTCGCACTGGCTGAGTGGGCCTGTCTCATCGACCTGATGGGTTGAGCTTGCCTACCCTCAGGAGCCTGAAGCGTTTCTTCCTTCTGGGGCTCAGGCTGCAAGAAAGCAGGTCTCGTGGGGAATTCTTAGTTCCCCTGGGCATGACAAGAAGAGATCTCTCATGTGCCTGGTGTGTCGTCCCTACTAGCTTCCCCTTGGGAGAGCAAGTCACAAGGACTTAGGCCCAGTATCTGAGGGGAAGAAGAAAGACGACTGACTGTCTCTGGGGGAAAGGACATGAGTATTTGCCAGAGTTGAATGCTGGCACTTGGGGATGGCGGGGGGGGGGGGGGGGGGGGGGGAGGTTGTTTTTCAAAAGCCTCTTGTGACTTGAGTGCTCAGTCAGGGTTGAGAACCACTGACCTGCGGTCGGGTTGCTGCAAGCCAATAACTATCACAAGTCAGGCTGATTTGATTTTATTTGCTGACAGAGCTTCAGTCCGCCTGCTCTGCTCTCTCTGAGGCATTTCTAAGTCTTTTCGAAGAGAGTCCCTGTAATGAAACTGTTGTAACGGCTGGATTTAACTAGAACAGAAGAGCCCAAGCATGAGCCCGTGTCTGACTCATCCGAGGCCTTCTCAGCCCTCCCACGGTGAAGAACAGCCTTGGTGTGCCAGTGCTGGGACACAGCCGTGACTGGATGGGAGGAATGTGCCCAACATGCTGTGGCCTCGTGAGGCAGGAGGCAGGATGTTGAGATCTTTGTGTCCCCAGAAGGGTGCCTGACCCAGAGTAGTTGCACAAGAAGTAATCTCTCAGTTAATGTATGCAGTCATACCTGTATAGATAGATAGGCTTCCTGGAATGGAAATGGTGAGTGGGTAGATCTCTGCATAGATAAGTTTAAAAGGGAATGGGTAAGAGCATGGGGGATATGTGGCTGAGGAAGTGGACAGACAGAAGGATGAATGATGGGCAGATGGGTGGATAGGTGAGTAGATGGGTGGATGGTTGGAAGGTCAGATAGGCTGGTGAATGATGCTGGATGAAAGAGCTGAGGGGTAGTGGTTGAGTGCATGTACTGGCCAATGGGGAGGAAGACGGATGGATGGGTATGATAGTCGGATGTTGGACGTGTGGGTGAATAGGAGAGTGAATGGGAGGATGGATGACAGGATGGGTGGGAGGAGGGATGTGAGGACATAGCTGTAGGTGGTTAGACAGATGTGTGAGAGGATAAGTAGATGGATGACGGTTTGAAGGATAGGGGGGCTGGCGAATAGGTGAGTGGATGGATGGCTGTGAGGATAGGTGGATGCTTAGACAGATCCCATGGTCAAATGAATGATTTTTTTTTATTAAAGAGTGAGCTGGAGGGATGGTCCAGTGGTTAAGAACACTTGCTACTCATGCAGAAGACCCAGTTTGGTTCCTAACACCCATATCAAGTGGCACACAACCACCTGTAAATCTCCTTGCAGGAGATCTGTTGGCATCTGCCCTCCGGGTACATTCACAGTCAGGTGTACATACTACCATGCAGGCACATACGTACATGTTTAAAAATGTCCAATCGCACAGTCTGCCCTGCGGGCCAACATGGCTGCCTTGTGAAACACTCGGTGACTGGGGGTTTGGTTTCCTCACAGGGATTCGTCACCTGCTGTGTGCTGACTACTGCTGAGTAACTCTTCTGGAAGCTGGAGGAGAGGTGGCCAAGATGGCGACCGAGATCTCCACTCGAGGCAGACAACGTGCCATTGGACATGAGGAATACAGCCTATATAGCAGTCTGAGTGAGGAGGAGCTGCTCCAGATGGCTATCGAGCAGAGCCTGGCGGACAAGACTCGGGGCCCGACCCCTGCTGAGGCCTCCGTGTCCTCTCAGACCAACCACCAGCCAGGCCATTTCCACCCATGGACCAGGTAAGTGAGGGTAACTGCGCCCCTGGGCACCTCCAGCTTCATAGGCCCCGGGCTCTTCATCCTGAGCCAAAATATCCTGGTCTCTGACCCCTTAGCAGCCTGCATTTGTCATCTAAAGTCACCGTTTGGTGTCACGGTGGGATGGGATCCAGGATGCCTATGGCCCAAGTCTTTCACATAAGATACAGTATTTGTTTATAACTTACGTAATCCCACCAATTGTTTTAACTCACCGCTAGGTCAATTTTTATTACAAATACAAATGATACGTGATTAACAACATTACAGCCAACAAGAAAGACGGTCTGTATAGCTCACTACAGAAAAACTACAGGTTTTTCAGATATTTTTGATCTGAAGTTGGCTGACTCCACGAGTGTGGAACTTCTGCTCTCTTAGGGCGGATTCCCTGTTCTTTCGTTTATAAAAACTCTCTTACGGAAACCCTAAGGTCTCTATGATGAGGAACCTGAAGCCAGGGTCACAAGGCTAGGAACTTGGAACTGACTAGCTCCAAAGTCCAGGCTTGGCCTTGCCTTGATTTATGCTTGGATGCAGGGGACTGTTGCTCAGTGGGGCTATTGCTCCCAGCTCTGTCTGGGCAGCATGTCTATAGGAAACACACCTGCAAGGCAAAAGAAGTCTGCCTGGTATCCTCATCCTGCCTGCTCTCCACGCCTCCCCCTCCCTCCCCTCTTTTCCTCCCCTCCCCACCTCATCTTCCCAGCTGCTGGGCTTTCTAACAGTATGACCTGAGGCCACATGAAAAGCCATCAATACAGTCCACACTGTCACTTAAGTAGAAGGAGAAACAAGTGAAGTTCAAGGCCATAGCTCAAGCTGATCTGGAACTCGATGGTGTAGCCCAGGCTAGCCTCAAACTTTGAATCTCGCTGCCTTGGTCTCCTCATTGCTGAGAAGCCAGGCATGTACAAGCATGACACACAATTTATATATATTTTATTTCTAAATATCATCATCTGTACTCATCACCAATGTATGAACTCTACACGAAGGGTCAGTAAGATGGCTCAGTGAGTGACACTGCTCACTTCCATGCGCTATAAGCTGAGTGTGAACTGTGGTACCTATGTGGTGAAAGAAGAGACTCAACAAGTTGTCCTTTAACCTCTACTCAGGTACCATGGCATGTTACACACACACACACACACACACACACACACACACACACACACACATATACACACACATACCACACCACACACATATACACACACACATACCACACACCACACACAAACACACACATACACATACCACACAAACACCACACACACTCATACCACACACACCACACACATCACACACACCATACACACACACATCACAAACACCACACACACACCACACACACCCCACACACACAAACACACACCAAATCACATGTATTCCACATCCACAACAGCTACATTCTGAGTGTTCATCGCCTACATGAGGCCAGTGACCCCCAGGTGGGGCAAGACTGATCTAGGGACACTGTCTTTGCAGGGGCAGCCAGAAGGGTGCTTGGCATTTGCTCTTCAAGTGCTTGGGAAAGAAATACATACGTTGGCTGCCCTCACCCACCCCCAGCCAAGGTTGTGTGGGTTGGAGGTGGGGTACGAGGGGGGACAGTAAATGCTGAAACAGGTGGAATCTACGTGACTGTGGGCCATGGGCCTCAAATCTCAGTGTCTCCAGCAGCCAGTGACCCCTACGTGACCTTGACCTTGGGAAAGTCGCCCACTCCCTTAGAAGTTCTGCTTCCTTGTCTAACAACTTTAATGTCCAGGTTTTGCCAAGGTGAGCCGCAGCAGAAGTGACTCTTAAGTGGGAAATGAACCATCTCAGCCCTGTCCCTGGGGTTGACAACCATCAGTGCGCTTACACCGAGTCACACTGTTCCTTGCTAATTATCCTATATCGACCGGGCTGGGCCAAGGCCTGGGCACCCTGTTCTGAGAGGCCCTTTCCACAGGGATATCAGACAAGCGCCCTGGGCAGTGGGGAAGAGAACAAAGCCTTCAGGCTCGTAAGCTAGCTAGCCTTGACCACATCCCACTGGGGCCTCAGAAACCCTGTGCAGGGACCTGGCTCATCCGGTTCCTGTTTTGGCTGGTTTGACTGAAGTCAACCCAGGTTCCTCTTTCTCAGGAGAGGACCAGATAGAGACGGATGGGACTGTTGCAGGAGCCACGCATCGCTGAGCGCCTGCAGCCTCCGCCCCAGCTCAGGAGCCCCTCCTGGGCTGTAGGTTCTGCTGATTCTGCAGAATGGCTTTCTCTTGCTCTCCCCCACTTGAACCCGGCTTTAGCCTCATTACATGGTCCTCCTTCTCCCCTCCCCCCGCAGAGGTCTAGGATCCCTGAGACTCATGACCTGAACTGGAAGTTAGAGAGTGTACAGGACCTAAGAGCCCGTGTATCTCCATCTTTGAGTATTGCAATATTATCAAGCAGGCTCCAGGACATCATACGGGCTCCAGGGGGGCTCCTTGTCATCCTTTGGGTCTCAGGTTAGCCATCCCTTTCTCAGTGAATCCTGCCCTAACCAAATATTCTCTGACCTGGTGGGTCCTGAATGGATGGCCCTGGATGTCATCTCTAAGCCTTATTTGCCTGCTTCTGCCAGGGAACTGTGACGTTCATTTGGGGTCTCAAATGCCTGCTCTGCGTCCTGAAACCCAGTCCTCACCATATGGCAAAGGCCGCTTATGAACAAGTGCATGGGTGGATAGAAGGATAAAGGACCATGAGAAGGGAGGTGGCTTTGGAGGTTCAAGTGTTTTCTGTGTCGTTTACTGCATGTGCAATGACTTTAGGTTAGCTACTCCATCTCAGTGAGTCCTGGCCTAACCGCTCCTTACTGTCCCTTCCCAAAATGGCGATAGCTGAAGCTGTTCATCTAAGTGTCTCCTCCTCCTCCTCTTCCTCCTCCTTCTCTTCTCTTCTTCTTCCTCCTCCTCCTTTTCCTTTTCCTTCTCTTCTTCTCCTCCTCTTCCCCCTTCTCGTTCTCTTCCTCCTCCCCCTCCTCCTCTTCCTCCTCCTCTTCCTCTTCTTCTTCCTCCTCTTCCTCTTCCTCCTCTTTGATGCTGGGGATGGAACCCAAGTCCTAGCTTGGCAAAAACTCAGCTATACACCCTCAGATACCCTCCCCCCATGTAGTCTTCTAGCAAAAATCCAGTGAAGCAGGATGGAGCGAGCCTCCCTACACTCTGCAGCCTGCATTCACTCCCCCTGTTCACTCCCCCTGTTCCCTAGGTGAGGAGTTCCTGGGACCCCAACCTCATGACTGCCTCAGTTTCACTGAGCCGCTTCTGTGTCGGGCTAGGAAAGTCTCCTGAGAGCTTCCCAGTGACAGGACTTCTTGGGGACATTGTTCACTTGTGTCTCGGTACCTTTGTTACTGTAGGTACCTAAAGAATAGTTTTAGGCAAATAAATACTTCGAAGCTGAGAACACACACGTTGGGAATGCACCTTGTCATTGTCTTTAAAATGGAGTGCAGAGTCCTAAAGAAGGAAGCCATTGGAGGACCCCTTATAAATCATGAAGCCTCTTCTTAGGGCCACCTCCCCACAACCAGGTGAAGGGACAAAGTACAACAATCATGAGAGTCTCTTGCCAAGCCTAGGCCGGAGAGCTCCCAAGAGGCCTACCTCACTTCCTATCCAGTGGGGAACTTGGGTCCATATATGAACCTGACCAAGAGAGCCTGAGGTTACTATGGAGAGGCAACTCCAGCTGACCTTCAAAGCCTTCAAATGCCTGCATTTTATTGACGGTTGCTCTTCTCAGAAGGCCAAGGAGGGAACCATAAACCTGGACTTGCTTGGGATGGGATGCGTGTCTGCAGAATCCTCCAGTCAAACCACAGCCCGTGCTGGATCCGTCCTGCCCCGCACCCACCCAGTTTGCAGCCTGAAGAAGGCCAAGGCTGAAGGTGCATGGGAACCCTGCAGGGCAGGCTCCATAGTGGAGCTTGCTGTGTTCCGGGAAGGAGCGGACAAGCCCTACCTGGACCTCACTTAGGTCATAACCTGTAAGCCACATCCCACGGAAGCATTCTCCTCTCTGATGACTCAGCCCAGTGGTTAGCTCTGCTGGGAATTCCCCTGCCGCAGCCAGCAGAGGGGAAGTGGGGGGCCTTCTGCTTTGGTTTGAAAGCACAAAAGTCCCTTGGCTTCCCATCCAGTCTGAGACTCAGATCTTGGGTACTGTAAGAAGCCACACAGCTGACCCCCAGATCAAGGTCACGCAACCCAAGTTCAGTGCTCCTAGAACAAGTTCTCTTGTGTGCTCTCAACCCCTTCCTGCAGCTCTGTGGGTGTGTGGCCTTGTCACGCACCTGTGGCCTCTGAGCAGTTAAGGATCTACAATACTTGACCCAGAAGTCCACAGTCCTGGCCCTTGACACCAGGCTCTTCATTCTGCCGGAATGGGGACGACACACCCCTGCTGCCTTGGAAGGTAGCAGGAGGGAGCCTGGAAGGGCTCTGAGAAATTTGTCTTGCACACTGGTGACCTATGACCCAACTGTGACCTTGCATTACATCAGCCTTAGCACCTCACCTCAGCTACAATCCTGGCTGGCAGCACTTCACATGGAATGCTCCTCATTTTAGCTGAAGGTGGCAGTTTGTTTGTTTGTTTATCTGTGTGCATCATCTTGCTGAAACATTTGAATGGCAGAAAAAGACTAGAGACCACATGGATTGGGAATCCCAGGGCTTCATGGAGAGCCCAGACCTGCTGACTATAGAGATAGCCTGACCAAAGCTGCTTTCCTAGGGCCAGGAGGAGAGAGGGGAGCATGGGGCATGTGCAGGCAGGGCAGGGGAGACAAGCAGTGTAATCCTTATCTTGGGTGATGACTCTTGGATCTGTGTCACACTGATTTTTTTTAGCAGTGATGCACCCCACCCCACCCCACCCCACCTCCTGGTTGGTCCTGAGCCTACTTTGCAAGGAAAGAAACAAAAAGTTGGGGAAGAGTCAGTATCTAAAGGCACAAAACCAGTGTGTGTGTGTGTGGGGGGGTCATGGAGCAGAAGGGAGGGTTAGCAGGCAAGAAGAAGCCAGACCCTGGAGGAGGGGGAGACTTAGGCGCTATCTGATTCTCAGCCCTCAGAGACCTGCTCTGTGAGACCCTGAGCTGTGCCCACTCTCAGCCTGCTCATCTGTGAAAGGCACCTTAATAAGAACAGAAGGAAAGCACTGACTGGGTGCATCAGTGCCTTCCACAGCTGGTAGATATGCACGGAAGGGTGTAATGAGTTGGGAGACAGGGAAACTGGAGACGCAGAGGACAAGGGTGGCCAGGCCTCAGCCTGTTTTGAACCATGCCTCCTCTTCACTCCTCTCTCGAGGGGCTCTACTCTGCATCACAGCCTGGCTTTGCTGAGGGATCCACAGAGTCTGAGGCCCCAGCCTGCCCTGCCTTACAAGGTCAGGATGCTCCCCAAGGTCCTCTTTACAGCACCTGTACCCCATGGGGTGCCAGCCTTAGAATGAAATCCTAGACTCCACAGACAGAGCCCCGCCTCCCTCTCTGGGCATCTAGGAGAGAACTGGGTAGTCAGATTGACCTGCTAGGAGATGATAAGGGGTGGAGTCTATTGTTCCTGCATCGCCAGCCAAGAACAGAGGGGACTGGCTGCCCCATCTCCATCAGGCCTTCTGGTAGAGTGGGATTGAGGCTCAGTATAATGAAAGCAAAATGAAACCCTGGCTTGAGTCAAGTCCTCTCTCTGTGGTAGCTGGCTTTCTTCTTTCACTAAAGCCCTCGGGACATGGCTTAAAACAGAAAGGATTTATTCAGACCAATGGTCCCAGAGGCGTCAGTCCATTGCCAGTAGCCCATTGTTACAGGCCCAAGGTTCAGCAGAGCATCATGGCTGTAGAAATTGGTGGCATAGGAGGCTGCTTGCTCATAGGAGCCGGGAAGCAGTGAAGGAGAGAGAAAGGGGCCAAGGACCCGTTCCTTTCAACGACTGGGTCGCATGTCCTCTGTTTCCACCGTCTCCCTACAATGTCATCCATCCTCTTGTCATTTCTGTTGCTATGATAAAAATACTCTGTAGAAATGCAGCTTGGTAGGAAAAGGGTTGACTCCAGCTTGCAATCCCAGGTTCTAGTCCATCCCCAGGGGGAAAGTCACAGCACCAGGATCCCCAAACATCTAGTCACATCACAATGGCTGGCAGTGTAGAGTAGAGAGAAACGAATGCATCTGCATGTTTGCTTGTGCTCAGCTTGATTCCGCTACTCTTGCCTAGGGATTGGTGCCACCCACAGTAGACCTGGTCTTCATAGATCAGTATGACTTAAGACAGCACCCACAGACATGCCCAGAGGGACAATCCAATTTAGCCAATCGTGTTGAGATTCTCCTCCCAGCTGATTCTAGGCTGGGTCAAGTTGACTATTAAAGCTACCCTTCACACCATCCAATTTGAAGTAGTCAGCGGATCAGAATCCAAGGGCTGAGAACAGAGCCCTCTTGATCCCTGTCACTTCCCCAAGGCATACCATAGCATGCTACTGAACTGGGAACAAGCCTTCAATACGTGAGCCTTTGAGGTACATTGTGCTCCACAAGACAGCTTTGCATTTCACACTGGCGCTTGAGACAGGGGCTGCTCTCTTCCCACTACACAGGTAGGAGAAGTAAAATGCATGGAAAATGAGCTTGTCTGCAGGTCACACGCGTGGCAGCGTCTAGGTTTAAATCCCTATCTGACCTTCCTTATACATCCTTTCGCTGTACCCTCTAGACTACTGCGTCCCAAGAGGGCTATGGGGTACACAGTCCTTGTAAGGGAAACAAGCAAGGTGAAGTGAAGGGTCTACACGTCTTGGCTTCTCAGACTGGCTCTCCTGTTCCCTTGCTTGTCCAGGAATCTCTTCTCCAGTCCCACTGAGGTCCCCCCATGGCCTTTCATCCTGACGCCTGCCACCGAGTGAGCGACCGCTTCTCACATCCTCCCTGGTGAAGAATGTCACCTTGCTTCATATCTGCGCCCTTGTGGTTGGCTGGGGAGGGGGGCGGTGGGGGCGGGGGTGAGGTTAACCTCATTGTTGTCTTATATGGTCATTTAAATCTCCAAGGGCTTCCTCCAAGGGCCAAAAATAATCCAGAGACACAGCAGCTGTGTCCAGCACACAGAGAGGACCCGGCCATCTGCTTTGGTTCAGAGCCCTGTGTCTGTCTGTCACTTAAGACTCTTCCTCCCAGCTCGCTGCTCTCCCGCCATCCTCCTTACTGGCTCCAGCATGACCCGATTCTCCTATGCAGAGTACTTTGCTCTGTTTCACTCTGGCTCTGCACCTTCCAGGTCCCCCTCATCTCCTGAGAGCCCACCAGCCCGCGCACCCCTGGGTCTGTTCCAAGGGGTCATGCAGAAGTATAGCAGCAACCTGTTCAAGACCTCCCAGATGGCGTAAGTGATCAACCCCCCACCTGGCCCCAAGACCACCCGGCTCACACCTCCAGCTGAGGCAGCAGGGGGAGGCTTTGCAACCCTAGATCCGCTTCCTGCTGTGTCTAGATTCTAGATTCTATTGCTCCTACTGAACTAGGCACAGGGGACACAGTCTGATGCCCGGCCCACTAGGAGTGGCATTCAGGCCGTGCTTGGGACTGACCCCTCAGATATTCTCAGAGGTTGTGACCCTGCTGCTGGAGGAGTTCCGTGGGTCTTTTGAATCTGGGGAGGGAGAGGTTCAAAGGGCTGGTGTGTGTGCTGGGGTGGGGGTGGGGGCTGGGGAGTTGGCTTTCACTTCTATTCATCCCTGTCTTGTGTCTCCCCACACCACCTCCAGGGGTTCACCTGTGCACATCTAAATCCCCACCCACAGCGCTTCATTTAAGGGCCAAGTGCCAAAGCCCAGTACTAATCAATTAACAGGGGCCAAAGGAGAGGGTTCTGCCTGGGGTGTGGAGCTAATGGGACATTTGTACCTCCCTCCTTGCTCTGACTCGGAGTGGCCCTAAAAGCAGTTAAAAGAAAAGTGGGGGTCCTTTCCTGGCACCTCATTTCTGTGTGGCAGAGAGGAGGATACAACTGGCCAGTTCGCACTCTCAACCTTCCCAAGCCCTTTGGGATTGAGAAAAAAGAAAGCCCCAGTTCTAATCTCAGTACAACTACCTACCCTCGAGTGTCTGCCATAGGAGGGCCTGCTCCCCAGTCTCTCTTCTCTGCTAGGCAGGCTTGGCGAAGACAAAGTTGTCTTCCAAGGCCCTGTGCAGCTTGCTTTTAGTCCTGGGTGGCTTAACATGCCTGGCAGCCTCTCCCTCTTTGGGGGTGTGGGCTCATGGAGAAGCTGTTAGTGTGTGTGACTCTGAGAGCCCCAGGATCTGTTAACCCCAGCTAGGGAGACACACTTTGGATGGTTCTTGACAGCAAGAATTATTACATAGTGGGAACCTCCCCTCACCAAGGCCAACAGGGCCAGCCAGCCCATTCACCCCACACACAAACACTTCAGCAGTGGCCACATACCCAGTGGGCCCCTCCTCGAGACTGCTGGGGACTGGTCCTGCTGCTCCTGAGTGGCTCTCAAGCAGGTGGCTATGATTGCGTTGATGGACCTTCAAGATCTAGCTGGTCAGTCGCTTGTCCTTGTTAGGTCTCTGGCTTCATCCCGTATCTACTATTAATAACCCCGAGGCTGAGATGCAGGAGGAAGTATCGCATGCTGGAGGAAGCAGCTGGGAAGGTTTGGGGGCTGGTCCTAGAGATTCCCCCTAAACCCATTCTAGCTCCTGATCCCAGGATCCTAGACAGTCATGGTCCCTCCTGACTTGGTAGCAGGGGACAAAGGGAAAGAGATTGCAGAGAACAGACAGACGAATAAGTAAATGGATAAATGAAAAAAAAATGCCTTCAAGGAGCCAGACTGTGGCCTTGAAATCTTTTGACATTTAGAAATTCTAAACTGTGAAGGATTCTAATTTATTAATCCTTCAAGTATTGTCATTTTGCAGCAGCTGGGAGTAGGGATAATGGATTCGATGGGGAGATGGGGAGACAGGAAGGCTGGGGTAACAGGGAAGGGAGGGACCTTGGCAGGTCCTTGCCTTTGGGAGCTCTTGCTAGCATTCAGCCCCGTAGGTAGCTGTGCATGGTACAAATCAGAGGGCCCTCTTTTGGGAAGGTACCTAGTTACTGAAGATTTCTCTGCAGTTCTTAGCCAGTGTTAGCAATCTGTGCCGGAGTCCCCCTGGTAGAAACAGTTTGGGTGTGACGTTAGCTTCAGCCACAGAAAGTCTCGGACCTGCTGGGCTCCCACCCTAGTTAGCTTTTATCCAGTGAGCTAGAGGGCACAAGCATTAGGCCCAGAACAAGCTGAATACGCAAGAAGGAGAGACCTCAGAGCAGACAGTGGCTCCTGCCCTCCAGCAGGACCCAGGCCACCCGGCCCTGCCTCTGCACGCAGCTGAGAACTAGCTGCCGCTTGCTCTCACAGGGCTATGGACCCCGTGCTGAAGGCCATCAAGGAAGGGGATGAAGAGGCCTTGAAGGTCATGATCCAGGATGGGAAGAATCTTGCAGAGCCCAACAAGGAGGGCTGGCTGCCGCTACACGAGGCTGCCTACTATGGCCAGCTGGGCTGCCTGAAAGTCCTGCAGCAAGGTGAGGACCATCTCTGAAGGGCCAGCAGGGCACAGGGCTCTCTCTCTTGGTGAAGAGGGCAGGCCATGTAATGGTAGCCACAAACGCAGTTAAAATCACTGTGTTGCGGTGGGGGGGGGTGGAGTGGTGTGGAGAATGGGGTTGGGGGTAGGGGTGGGGAAGACAAGCCTCTCCTTGCTCCTGCCCCTGCCTCTTGCTGCTGTCTCCCCATGCCTTTCGGCCGGCAGAACCTAATTCCTAGAAAAAGAACGAGGGAAGAGCTAAATTCTGGGACAGCCACTGCTAGTTTGTTCCAGAATGTTCCAGGGGCTGATTTGGTGTGGAAAGGCTCAGGCACAATTGTGCCTGTACACTGCCAAAGCTGTTCCCACCGACTGTGGGACCCTGGGCTAGTTCTGCCTCGTCTCCGAATTCCATCTTTCTATTAGGTCAGATTAGGATTAATAATACCAAGAGGCAGGTGCTGCTCTGGCCATTGAGTGGTCCCAACTCCCACCAAGCACACCTGGAGGAAAAGTTACATGAGATATGGCCATTCTAGCCGTGACTAAGAGGGCAAAGGCAGAACAGACACTTTAGATCTGGGGGGAGATCAATGGTCAATGGTCTCTGGGTCATCAACCTGGGAAGGCTTTCCAGAGGAAGTGGCATCTAGTTGCATTCCCATTGCCAAGAACCCAAGCAGGTTATAGGAGATGAAATGAAGATAGTCTGGGCTTAACAGAATTCAGAGGAAGCAGTTCCATACCCATCCTTAGAACTGCGAGGAAGTCTGCCTTGGTAGAGTGGTACCTTCCATCACAGATTTCCTGGTCTCCTCCCCAGCCTACCCAGGGACCATTGACCAACGCACACTGCAGGAAGAGACAGCATTATACCTGGCCACATGCAGAGAACACCTGGACTGCCTCCTGTCGTTGCTCCAGGCGGGGGCAGAGCCTGACATCTCTAACAAATCCAGGGAGACTCCACTTTACAAAGGTGAGTCCCTAGGCTGGGCTTCCCACGGGGGCCAGGAAGTCCAGAAGTCAAGTGGGCAGCTTTCAGATTGCTCCCATGAATTCCCAGCTCTGAGGGGTCCCCTTTGCAGAGGCTAGAATCCCTCCAAAATGCATGGTGCATTACACATGGGATCACCCAACATCTTCCACAAGTCAACATGCTGGGGTGGCGGGACAGGAGTGTCACTGAAGCCTTAGGTTGAAAAGATGGGGCAAATGTCTGTGGCTTACATGAAGCATGGGTACATACTCAGACTACAAGCAGGCAGGGTTTGGCAAGGGGCTGGGTGGGAATTGTGGAGGGGGTGCTCACAGACAGATGCCTGGGCTGCACCCCAACAGGAAGGGATTTACCAGCTGGCTAAGCTTCTGCAACAGCAATGGGCAAAGGCCAGACGGTAGGAGAAGGGGTGCGTACCTTTGCCATGTTTATGGAAGCAAAAGCCTCCTGGCCAGCTCAGCACTAGTTCAAAGGTGTGCACTGGCTGCAATAGCCAGGTCCAGTGTCTGTGTGCAGATAACCCGTCACAATCGCTGGCACCTACTTATATGCTGGGAAAGAAAGGTGTTTTCCTTAAGCCCCCTTGTGCGTCTCCACACCCGTAAGTGAAGCTATGGTTCTCATTTCAGATGTAAGGACCAAAGGCACATCTGTGATTTGGCATCCAGCACATATAATATTCTGCAGGCACCTGAATGCAACATGGATGTGTCTTCTATGGGGGCCCTTAGCTGTTACCTGAGACCTCAGCTGTCCCAAAGAGAGCTGTAGGAAGCATGCCAAATACCAGCTTGGTGGCTTGGCCTTGGTTGGACCTATTAGGTTCTGAAGCCCCCAGCTCCTGGCTCCTGGATGTGGCCTCCTGTGGACCCTCCTGGAGCCTCCTCTAGGAAGACTTTGCTGTGTGGTTCACAGAGAGAAGACTAGCGCTCATGAGGTGGAGAGAGGAAGTTGAAGAGGAGGTTTGAGGAGGCTGAGAAAGATGGGTTGTACTCAGAAGATAAAGCCAAGCTAAATGAGTAGCCTTTGCTCTGTAGATATCATTCTAGGGGACATGACGTCCTGGGTTTGAATCCCAGTACTGACACTTAGTCTCTGTGTGACTCTGAGTAAGTCGCTTGCCATCTCTGTGTCCCACCCACCTCGTTTACAGACATAGGCACTGACATTGCGTTCTTCAAGGGTAGTTGGAAGGATCTGTCAAACCTTCAGGGCCACACTGATTGTCTTACTTCTCCTGGGTCCAGCCTGTGAGCGCAAGAACGCGGAGGCGGTGAGGATATTGGTGCGATACAACGCAGACGCCAACCACCGCTGTAACAGGGGCTGGACCGCACTGCACGAGTCTGTCTCCCGCAATGACCTGGAGGTCATGGAGATCCTAGTGAGCGGCGGGGCCAAGGTGGAGGCCAAGAACGTCTACAGCATCACCCCCTTGTTTGTGGCTGCCCAGAGCGGGCAGCTGGAGGCCCTGAGGTTCCTGGCCAAGCATGGTGAGTGGCCACACAAAACAGCTACCAAAGACCTCAGAGGTCAGCTGGGAAGGAAAGTTGCACTGGGGTCATCTTGTGGGCATCCTTTGATCCAGAGCCCCACAGGGCTGTGTTGAGGATTCTTAGGCCAGGTTTAGGTTTTGTAGAGCTATGGTGAGATGCTGCTAGGTGGTTCCTGTCTTACTATCTCAGATCCAGCCCAACATCCTCCTTTCACAAAAGAGGAATCTGAGGCCTGGAAAGGGGAAGTGACTTAGCTACGGAATTAGCTATAGCGCTATTTAGATTCTTGGACTCTTGATGCCCAAACCACTACACCTCACACTGCTGATGTGCCAGAAAAGACCTCAGATGGAGATCACATCCTTGTTTTGCAGGTGATAAAAACCAAGGAAGGACCAGGGTGGGAAAGTGATTTGTCTAAGATCACACAGTAGTTTATTGATACAATGGGATTTGAACCCAGGTCTCTGCCCTAGTTTCCTATAAAAGAAAGAAAGAAAGAAAGAAAGAAAGAAAGAAAGAAAGAAAGAAAGAAAGAAAGAAAGAAAGGAAGGAAGGAAGGAAGGAAGGAAGGAAGGAAGAAAGAAAGAAAGAAAGAAAGAAAGAAAGAAAGAAAGAAAGAAAGAAAGAAAAAGAAAACCTTAACAGGAGAAACTAAAACCATACTGCTTGCACCATGATGTTGCAGTAGCAAAGACCTCAAAAACACAAATAAAAACTGTGTATTTTGACAACCCACTCCAAGCTCTCCTGGGATTGTCTTTCCCTCTTTTTTTTTTTAAGATTTATTTATTTATTATATGTAAGTACACTGTAGCTGCCTTCAGACACTCCAGAAGAGGGCAGCAGATCTCGTTATGGATGGTTGTGAGCCACCATGTGGTTGCTGGGAATTGAACTTATCACCTTCGGAAGAGCAGATGGTGCTCTTACCCGCTGAGCCATCTCACCAGCCCCCTGTCTTTCCCTCTTAATGGAAAGAAGTTCTGTCTGGAGAACTGGAGAGGCTGAGGCTATGCAGAAGTGTTGGGGCTGTGCTGCAACAAATCAGTGAGGGCCTACTCTGTGTCAGGCCTACTGTGTGCCAGGCCTCCTGCTAAGCACGGACCTATTACAGATAGGTAGAGTGTGGCCCAGGGGACCTATCCTTACCCCACTGTATACCTGAGAGGATCGAGGCTCAGACGGGTTAAGTGATTGCTCTCTGTAAGAGCCTGGATCTGACCTGTGTCTGCCTCTCAGCCTAGGAGACCGACCCTGGGCCTGACTAAGGCTCTTGGCCAGGGATGACTGCAATGAACACTCTGACAACTACGGGGAGTCCTGAAGCCCAGGCCAGCCAGCTGTGCTGAGGGCAAGGGTGCAGTGGCTGAGGGGGACTCCTCTCCAGGCAGTCACCCTCCCCACTGCCGATATTGAGGCAGGGACTGCTCCCTTCATGGGGAGTTAAAGCCGGTTCCTATACAAATATTTTCCTTATGTGAGCAGGCTGCTTTGTTCAAGCCTAGGCCTGCCTGGGAGCCTGAGCCTGAGGCCCAGGGGCTTGTTAAAGGTGTCCCTATACTGTTCCTCTGAGGGAAGGGACAGTCTCTGCCCTGAGCTCTGTCTAGACAGCAGTGGCCTCTGAGAGTGGTGCTGTGTTTCTGTTACCTTATTTACACCTTGCCCTAAACAGGAGAGGGCAGGACTATGACTCTCGACTAACAAACAGGTAAACTGAGGCTTCTAAAAGCTGTCTGAGGCCCCAGAGCTTGGGAGTCATGATACAGAACCTTTAATGGTCCTGATGGGCCCTCAAGGCCTGTGCTCTTCTCCTGAGGGCTGGGGCAAGTCCACTGCTGCTGAAAATGAAGTCATCGGAAAGGGTGAGAGGAGCAGATGGCTCTGACGGAGGAGCTGTGGTTGACACAAGCCTTTGATCTCAGCCTTTAATGAACTATCTCAGCTAGTCTGCGTCTGCAGTGTGGAGCCTACAGAGAAATCATGTGCACACCGGTTCGCTCTCTCACTCCATGAGATACAGAAGATGTAAAAGATAAGATGAAGGCAGGAAGTTGCTACCAGGCTTCAGCCCCCTTCCTACAAGCATGGCTCAGTGTTTAGTTTCTTTTTTAATTTTATTTTTATTATTTTTTAACATGTGTGTGTGTGTGTATGTGTGTGTGCACGTGTGTGATGTATATGTGAGTATAACTACCCACAGATATCAGATCTACTGGAGCTGGAGTTACAGGTAGTTGTGAGCCACTGTGTGAGCACTGGGAACTGAAGCCCATGTCTTCTGTAAGGCGTGTACATGGTCTTCACCACTGAGCCAGTCCCTCCGTGGTTCCTTAAGAAGATAACAGAAGCCAGTTCTTTCCTGTTTCAGATGGAGAACAAAACAAACCCAGGACTGGGGATGTGGCTCAGTTGGTAGTGCTTGCCTATCATATACAAAGCCTTGGGTCCGATCTCCAGCACTCTAGAGTTAGAGGCAGGACGTTCAAAAGTTCAAGAACATCCTTGGCTATATATTGAATTCAAGGCAAGCCTGGGCTACATGAGATGATGCCTCAGACCAACCAACCAACCAACCAACCAACCAACCAACCACAACCAACCAACCAACCAACCAACCAACCAACCATAACCAACCAACCAACCAACCACAACCAACCAACCAACCAACCACAACCAACCAACCAACCAACTAACCAACCACAACCAACTAACCAACCAACCGTCAACCATCAACCCCAATTCCAACTAATGGAGTCAGTAGGATTTCCTTTAAGGAGCTTTGTACCTAGCTGGAGCTGATGCCACTGTCAGGACACACAGCCTAGGGCCCATAGTGAGGGCTGAAAGCCTAGTCTAGAATACATCTTCCGACCATACGTTCAAGTTAAGCTTCACATCTAGGAGTGGGTTATCCCGAGTCCTCTCATGTCTTGTGTCCTGGTCTGTGATAAAAAACTTGACCTCTTGGGACTCCATATGGATTCAGAGAAACAGGGTAGGCGTGGCTTTGTGATAAGGAACTTACCTTAGCTCTGATGTCTGATGGGTCATCGTGGATTCAGGCAGTAGGCATGGCCCAGCCTACTCACACAGTGGTTAGCTTGGAGGTGCTCACCACACAGTGGCACTGAATTATGGCAGAACCACTGATCGTTCATGGCTCCACTTGCTTCTCCCTCTCCAGGTGCAGACATCAACACGCAGGCCAGTGACAGTGCATCCGCCCTCTACGAGGCCTGCAAGAATGAACATGAAGATGTGGTAGAGTTTCTTCTCTCTCAGGGTGCTGACGCTAACAAAGCCAACAAGGACGGCTTGCTCCCCCTGCATGTTGCCTCCAAGAAGGGCAACTATAGGTCAGTCCATAGCGCTCACGGCTCACTGTGTATAGCACAGCTTTCTGGGGATGCCCAAGGAGGGCGGGGGGGGGGGGGGGGGGGGGGGGGGGGGGGGGGGGGGGGGGGGGGGGGAAGCAGGACACTTGATCTCTATGGACCCCGAGAGGACTCTTTCTTTGTTTGCTTGTTTGGTTTGGTTTGTTTTTCGGTGGATTGGGAGGATGCAGAGATAGCCTGCAGGTCAGCTAGCTGGTTTCTGAGGATGCTCACAGCAACGGAGAGGGACCAGTCACCGGGTACCTCCCTGCACGTCATGCTCAGGTGGGAGAAGCTCAGCTTCTCCAGAAGCATTCTGTGGGAGGGAAGGCGTACATTTGTACATCCCCCACCCAAACACAGAGATGAACAGTCCACACGCATTCATGATGTAATAAAAGATCATCCAGACCTAAGCTCCATGTTGGGCCCCATAGACGGGACCTGGCAGGGGCTGGAGCAGAGCACACTGGAGGTTGCCTGTCTGGGCTCATGTGTCCACTGCAGCCCCGCCCCCAGGAACATGTTTACTCACATATAGCACAACATCGGCCATGGTGGGAGCTTGCACACCATGGAGTGAGCTTTTCTCTGGCACCTCCAACATGCCATTCATCTGAGAGCCAATTGCTAGGAATTTAGCACCTACACACTGTGGGTGGGAAAGGGTGCTTGGGTGGGGTGGTCAGGGGAGATGCTGGTTGTCCTTGCAGACAGACACTGGTCATTTCTAGAGTGTGGACTCACTGCCGAGCTGTGGGACGTCCCCTTTTATAGAATAAGAAACTGACCAGGTAGATAAGAGCCTCCTACCTCAGTGGGACCATCCCCACACTTAGAACATCTTCTACTGGTTGGGTAGTTCCCAGTCACAGACCCTGGCAAGCTTTCTTTTAATTTTAGACAACTTTCATTAGTTTTAAAATACCCTTTTCCTTAAAATGGTTTTCAAAGGAAACATTCACCACAGTGGTGTAGTGAGACAGTAATTTACAGTTACTAGAAAAGCCATGTTGTGTGCCCTGGGCACCACACTGGGAGGTGATCTAACTTCTCAGACTCTCAGAAGAGAGAGAACAGATTATGTTTGGCACTGTCAGTGAGGCAGGGGGATGGATAGGGGAAGAGAAACAGCCACTGAAAATGAACCAAAGGCCCCAAAGATTCCTACACTGTCCCCCAGAGCCCCAGACCTTCCTGTACGTGCACACAACTGCTTTCCTGAAGGCTTCCCAGCGAAGGGTTAAAGTTGGATTCCCAGCAGCCCCTGCCACCTGGCTGGGCCACTGCTCTCTGCTCAAACCCTGGGCATGTGGCATCAGAGGCCCTCCCCATGCTGGCCTCCCACAGGCTGAGAAGGGATTAGATGTGACATTCCGTAGGCATTCAGCCACCTGCCAAAACACCCTGCCTACCCCTGCCCTGAGCAAAGCGCCTGGAGCCTGAGGCCATTTGCCAGATGTGCCTGCTCTTCAGCACACTGGGTGGGGTGTGTTGGGGCATGGCTGAAAGAGGAACCTAGCGTCCCCATACCTTAGGCACATTTATTGTCATCCATGTCCAGTGTCATATAGCAGAGCAGGTAGATTTCCAAAGACCCTGTGAGCAGGGAAGAATTTGGCCAAGGACCCTTGAAGGCAGGGGCTCCTGACCTTGGCTGTTCAGCCCTGATTCAGGCCTCACCTTAGATAATGGCACTGGGCTGGCCTGGGGCGGGGTGCCAGGATTTCCACACAAGGCTTGAGTGAGTTCCAGGAATTTAGCACCTCTCTATTGGCAAAGGGTCAGGCCACCATGACCTCTTGACTAGGCTCCTCTAGCTTGGTGCAGCAGGACTGGGTCTGCTGTCACTGCTTAGGACACAGACTTCTAACTGCCTTCTAACAGCCTACTGTGTGCCAATCCAATGAAAGTGGGAGGTGTTAGCCTCAAAACCAGACTTGGCAAAAGAGACGGCAGGGTTCTGTTTTGCCATGTGGTGCAAGTTCCCCCTCGCTGGGATGTATGAAGAATACATGAAGCAAAAGAGGCTCAGAGTGTGGGGGTCACTTTTGAATTAAAGGGTGACTTTGAAGAGCACTTTAAAGGACGCCTGGCACACAGTGCTTGGTGACATAGTCATTGTCATTGTCACTAGTATACCTCAGTGTAATCTGTGGTGTGTGTGGTTCAGAGTGGTTAGTGGCATGCTCGAGATGGCCCAGCATTCAGCTGCTGTCATCAGGTCCGGGTGATGCTGAGATCTGATGCTTCCTCATTGCCTGTGCTGTCCCTCAGGGTCCCCCGTGTCCCCATACTAATGACAGCTAGCTTGAATACCTGTCTACTCACTGTTCCCAGGCTGGGTTAAGTCAAGGCATCAGCACCCAAGACAGGCAGGGCCACAAGAGATCATGTCTCAAAACAGATAAAAGAAAAAAGAATTAATTAGAAAGGGATGTGGTCCTTGAAAAGGCCTGGCCCTAGGTACCCAGTACCTCCACTCTGCCCTGGCTTGCTGCCTGTCTTTCTTCAGAGCCAGTAGCTTCTCCGCTCCACCCCTGGGTCTCTGTTTCACCCTCTATAAAATGGCAGCACTGTCCCTATGTCTGTCAGAGATGGGCAGCACGGCACAATGACCCTTGGTGGCTAAATCCTAGAGAAGAAGTATGCAACGGTCCCATGACTCACTAAGTCGCTTCTGGGACTTGGGGCAGAGATGTCAAATTCCCACATTTCTGCCCCTTTCCATGGCCCGGCCAAGGAATCACTGGAGACCAGCTGGGGCCTGCAGAGATCCCAGCCCATGGGCAGCCGCCCAGCCCACCCCATGTCCCTGTTCTTTCTCGTGCTGGAGCATGTCACGGATGTTACCCTGCATTTGTTGGTCATGGCGGTGGTCCAGGGGCCCCAGCCCTGCCTTTGACCAGCACCTCTGAAGAGGAGGTCAAGCCCCTCGAGCCTGCACAAATAGAAATTAGGAGGCAATTAGCTCCCCTGGGTGTGTGAATTTCCTTTGGAGGTTTTAGAGGCAGATCTTAGCCAAGCTCAGCATGGCTGAATGCAATAATGTTGTCCCCGGAGAGATTCCAGCAGGAGGTCGCTGGAGTCCAGGTTCCAGGAAGCCAGAGGCAAGAAGAGTGCCAGGAATCAAGAGAGTTGGGAACTGGGCTGGTGGTGGCACCTGCTTCCCCCTCCTCCTTCCTCGACATGGCCTCCTCCTCCTCCTCCTTAGAGCTCCATAGGAGGCTGTGAGGTCACCTGTCAGCAGGGCTGAGATGGATTAGGGCCTGAAGTCAACATAGTGAGCTGAGCGCTTGTTCTGGAAGGCAGCAGGGATCCAGGGGAAGAGAGCCAAGATGAGGAGTCCTGGGGTCAAGAGCTGAGATGAGGGGTCCTGGGGTCAAACCCCTGGAGCTATTTCTACGACCTCTGATTTGTCACTGGTTTTCTGAGCCATGTCTGTTAAAAAGATAGACAGAGCGTGCTCTGGGTAGGCCATGGGGCTACAGCGAGGGCAAAATGGGCCAGGCAAGTTGACACACTGTGAAAATTGCAAAACCCCATGACCCATCAGCTGTCACCCTGATTGCCACAGCAGAAGTAGGAGAGTAGTTAAGAGGGTGGCCAAAGGGATCGGGCAATCTAGACTCAAGTCTCAATGTTCCCACTTCCTGGCTGGGTGTCCTTGGGGGAGTCCTGCACCTTCCCTGGGCTTCCTCATCTGTAATGCGAATGCAATCTCAAAGAGTCACTCGGAGAATTATGAAGGTTGATAGGTGAAGTGCTGAGATCAGTGCCCAATCCCACAGTCAGGAGCCAGGGTGGTGGGAGCCTTAGCCTCAGTAGTGGCTGGCTGAGCCCTCCGTGTCAAAACTGGGCAGAGGGGCCAGAGAATCTGGCTTTACACACTCAGGAAAAACAAAACAAAACAAAACAAAACAAAACACCTGCATCTTGTAGGAGAGGAGAGTAGGCACCGTAGATGAATGGGTCTGGGGTAAGAGTGGTTGAGATGTTTCCTCTTTCCTCCCCTTACTATGCCTAGAGGTACCACCAGATGCCAGAGGAACAAGATAGGGAAGAAAGACAATTCAGCCCCAGAGTACCCCTCCCAGCGAGTCCCTATCCTGTCCAAGTCTCACTTGTTCTCATCTGCAGAGTAGGGGTAACAAGACTTCCTTTATGGGGTCTTATAACCACAAGACCAAATCCCCAGTGTTTTCTTCCCGAACAGGGCAAGGTTTGGTACCAGGTTTCAGTTCCCTACTCTGTCTGCTACCTCCTGCAGAGAGCAGAGTGGGCCTTCACTGAGTGTGAGGGGCTTCCTGCCACGTTCTTCAGATTACTCAGAGCAGAAGTCTTTATGATTAGTGGATCAGTATTTTGTCTGCGTGTATGTCCGTGCACCACGGGTATGCTTGGTGCCGGTGGTGGCCAGAAGAGGACTTCAGATCCTCTCAAATCTGAGTTACAAATTCTGGCTGTTGTGAGCATTCCTGTAGGTGCTGGGAATCAAACTGGGTCCTCTGAAAGATCAACCAGAGCTCTTGACCTCCGAGCCATCTCTCTATCTCCAAGCATCCTTTATTTACGCTGGGCTGAGTCCATGCTTGAAGCCACAATCCACCTAGCTGAGGTTTTCCAGAACTCACCAGCCAGTTCCAACCGGTTCCTGCTAAGCAGGACAGGCACCTGGGTGCCCTCTGCTGGCTGTGTCGTGCCCATGCGCCCGGTCTCCTATCCTGTTCTGACTTGCTCGTACTGGTCCTCTTACAGAATAGTGCAGATGCTGCTGCCCGTGACCAGCCGCACGCGCGTGCGCCGTAGCGGCATCAGCCCGCTGCACCTGGCGGCCGAGCGCAACCACGACGCGGTGCTGGAGGCGCTGCTGGCCGCGCGCTTCGACGTGAACGCGCCTCTGGCTCCCGAGCGCGCGCGCCTCTATGAGGATCGCCGCAGTTCTGCGCTCTACTTCGCTGTGGTCAACAACAATGTGTACGCCACCGAGCTGTTGCTGCTGGCGGGCGCCGACCCCAACCGCGACGTCATCAGCCCCCTGCTTGTGGCCATCCGCCACGGTTGCCTGCGCACCATGCAGCTGCTGTTGGACCACGGCGCCAACATCGACGCCTACATCGCCACTCACCCCACCGCCTTCCCAGCCACCATCATGTTTGCCATGAAGTGCCTGTCGTTACTCAAGTTCCTCATGGACCTCGGCTGCGATGGCGAGCCTTGCTTCTCCTGCCTGTACGGCAACGGGCCGCACCCACCCGCCCCGCGACCCGGCCGCTTCCACGACGCGCCCGTGGACGACAAGGCACCCACCGTGGTGCAGGTGCATGCAGGGAGGGTACAGGAGGGTTTCAGGGGAGGTAAGGTAGCGTGATAACCATACATCGGAAGCAAGTTGGGAGAGTGGTTATGGCCTAGGAGGGCATGTTGGCTGGTGGAGAATGAACCCGTGGCTAGCACCTTCATCAGCGGCAGACTCCACGGCTAATGCCAATGATGCAGTCCTCATTTTGATTTGGGCCCCTTAAGAGAACACACGATGGGGTAAGAGATTGGCTGGAGAGTAGGGAACTCTGCAAAACTTAAGGGCCCGCCAGCAGAGCAGGCTGGGGAGGCTCCTAGGACACAGGACAACTGGGGATGCGATATAGGCCTGTAGTAACCCTAGTACCCGAGAGACTGGGACAAATGGGTTGCAAGTTTGAGGCCCGCCCAGGCTACAATAAAGTTCATCTATAACAACTTAGTGAGAACCTGTCTTAAAATAAAAAAGCAAAAGAGAGCCAGAAGAGATAGCTCGGCAGTGAAGAACATGTATTGCTTTCACAGAGAACTGGTTTTGAGTTCTCAACAACACCAGGGTTGGCTCATAACTAACTACCTGTGACTCCAGCTCGAACGTAATCCCCTGCCCTTGGCCTGTGGGGGCACCCATATTCACATGCATACAGCCACACACTAGGTATACAGATAATTTAAAAATAAAATGACTCTTAAATAAAATAAAGTATAAGAAAGGACCAGGGATTGGATCAGTCACCGAACACTGAACGATGCCGTAGTTCATCCTCAGTTTTAAAAATAAGCATTTAAAATGTGAATGAAGCTGGGAACTAGAAACACTTGGCTGGTATAGGTCAAACTCGTGGCTAGCAACCAGCACGCACGGCTTGTCCACTATGCACAAAGCAGTTCACGTTCCTAAAAACCTCCTTGGAGTGGATGACAGAGGCCCAATTTATAGACAAGAAAATCGAGGCTCAGAGAAGTGATGGAGCCAGCCCAACTTGTTGCATGTCAGGTAGTAAGATGCCAGTGCGGAGAGGGGCTCGCGCTGAGGGGCGGGGCCCGTGCTGAGGGGCGGGGCTCGCGCTGAGGGGAGGGGCTCGCGCTGAGGGGAGGGGCTTGTAGTAGGGAACCCTTCCATTCTTAGACGTTCTTAGACGCCTGTCCCACACCTCGCCTGAAAGAGTGGTGTGCTCCTATTCCAGTTCTGTGAATTCCTGTCGGCCCCGGAAGTGAGCCGCTGGGCGGGACCCATCATCGATGTCCTTCTGGACTATGTGGGCAACGTGCAGCTGTGCTCCCGGCTGAAGGAGCACATCGACAGCTTTGAGGACTGGGCTGTCATCAAGGAGAAGGCAGGTAGGGCTGTGGCTGCTGCTACCAGCGTATCTTCTGCCCCTCACAGACTTAGACCTCAGGCAGTGTGACACATATACTGGCGCAGTCTGTGCCCGGCCCTGCTCCTCAGTATTCTCACAATGTGTTGCTCCTTCCCCTGGAATGGTAGCCATGGAGCCTCAGAGAGATCATGTTATCTGGGCCAGAGTCGCATAGCTAGGTGGTCGCAGACTAGGTACCACCCAGGTCTGACAACGTGTTAGCCCCTGCTTCAATCTGTTTGACATAATCCTGGTACCCTGCCCACATTTTGGGGTTGCTGATGCATGGCGGGGGGCACCTGAGAGGCGGAGAGGTAGGCAGAGGAGTGGATGGTGACCTAGGTTATTTACAGCTGAAGAGTGTTCCTGAAACACCCAGATCTCACCCAGAGGACAGCTCCTGACTCCACAGTGCTGTCCAAATCTCGAGTCTGCATCCCCACCAGATTTGGCAGCTCACCTGGAGCAGCCCAAGCCCCGAGCAGCATTTGTAGGGGCACTCGTGGTGACTGTGACGATGGCCTGTCACCCCTGAACAGAGCAAGAAGGCAGGCTCCCCACCCAAACCCTTCCAGCACTCGGATGGTG
This sequence comes from Mus minutoides, assembly GCA_902729485.2. Classification (NCBI taxonomy): domain Eukaryota; kingdom Metazoa; phylum Chordata; class Mammalia; order Rodentia; family Muridae; genus Mus; species Mus minutoides. The sequence goes on along the minus strand of LR750191.1, from coordinate 254,097 downwards.
ACGCCTGGCTAGCTTGGGCTAACAGGCTAGACCCTGGTCGTTTGTCTGTCAGGCAGGTCACACAAAGAATGGCCTGCAGTGAGTTATTACCATGCCACCAAGGCTGCTTCCATCCTCATCTCCCCGTAGGTGCTTGACCCCGATCTACCCAGTTCCTCCTTGAGCCCTAACTACTACAAGATCTTCCCCTGGCACAGATCTAGGTGACCAATTCTCAGTTGATGCCTGTGACAGTCAGTGGGCAGCAGCAGAGGTCATCGTCATCTATCTACCACAGCTCAGGCACTGCCAAGCCCTTCACTAAGAAATCAGTCATTGGCTACTGCTGCTACCATGGTCTCTGGCCACTAGAGGGTGGAGCAGTCCACGCCCAAATATGGGCCCCACCAGTTCTGTCTATGCTCCTGCTTTCCTTAGAAAGGGGTCATCTCTCACAACTAGACCCCACCCCAAGGACAGAGAACTGTAGTGCTTGTGAACAGATGATACACCATTCGGAAGCCTGCCTTGATTACTGTAAAGCAAAAGTCCTCAGCCTTCCTAATGGTGTGACCCTCTAATACAGTTCCTCGTGTGTGGTGACCCCAAACCATAACATTATTTTTATTGCTACCTCATAGCTTTGATTTTGCCACTGTTAGGAATCAAGTGGCCCACAGGCTGAGAACCCAGCGCTTTAAAGCCACCTCTTTCTGGCCAGCTCCCTGTACTAGGTGCTCTGAGGATGATAGAAAGCAGATTAGCCAGTCCGCAGGCTCTCCGTGTCTTGTGCTGCATACCAGTGGCCTTTACTTCCCTGTCCCCAGTAAAGGGCCTTCCTGGAGTGAGGCTGAGGACTCCTGCCTGAGTGGCAGGAGCCCCAGGTGTTGGTCAGAAACACTAGGGTTGTGAGGTTACCACCTCCTCTGCTCTCCTGTGGATGTGCGATTGGGGTGTGGTCTTCTCTGCCCTCCATTCTCCTTTGCCTTTCTTTCACTTCCTTGCCATGGCCTCTTAAGTTAGGCAGGAACTTGCCATCTTCCTCACTGGGAATGCATTGGCCTCTGTCCCTCACCAGGATCATTCCTCACGGCTCCTCTCTACATCCTCCAAAAGGCACCTCTGCGTTTGTGGCCCAGCATGTGCTTGTTGGATGGATGGATGGATGGATGGATGGATGGGTAAATGAATGCCATGTTTTAGTTTGACAAACTACTTCCTGTGCCCAAATAAATTTTCCTATTACCAAATGCCCCCTTCTACCTCTGTTTACTCTACCTCCTGACTGAGCAAACACCATAGCATAAGGTATTCCAGGGGCGTCCAGGAGCAACCAAGTGACAGTCTAGAGCCTTCAAGGGAGTTCTCCAGCCCTACTGCCAGGCTCTGCCCACTTCCTCTGGCTTCCCAGCGACAGCAGGAGCCTGGGAAGAAATGGGTGTGGCTTTTACCCTGATTACCTCTGGGCTGTGCAAATCCATGCAGGTTGAAGGTATAAAGAAGGCACTCTGCCAGTCCCAGTTTTGGGGACTGAGCAGCGAGCACCCCTATGATAAGTGTGTGTCTCTCATTTTTCCTCTTCCTAGAACCTCCGAGGCCTCTGGCTCACCTGTGCCGGCTGCAGGTTCGGAAAGCCATAGGAAAATACCGGATAAAACTCCTGGACACACTGCCGCTCCCTGGCAGGCTAATCAGATACCTGAAATATGAGAACACACAGTAACCAGCCTGGAGAGGAGATGTGGCCTTCAGACTGTTTCCCGTGACGCCCCAGGTGGCCTGCATCCAGGACTCCCTGGGGTCAGAACAAGTGTGATCTTGCTGGGTCTCTGCTAGAGCTTCACCCAAAGTGAGAACTGGATGTGTGGAATGGATATGGAACCTCTGCTTTCAAACTGTTAGCAGATAGCAGACCTGCTCTGCTTCTGGCCATAGCCAGAGACCTTCAACCTGGGGCCAGAGGAGAGCTGGTCTGGGCAAGGTGGCCCAGGCAGGAATCCTGGCCTTAAGCTGGAGAACTTGTAGGAATTCCTCATTGGACTCTCAGCTTTCAGGCTGGGAGGGGGACGCCCAGCCCCAATACTTCACTGAGTACAATAAACATTGTATACGGAATTTCTGCCCTGTGCAGTCAGTCTTGTGCTTCAAACGCTCTGGACTTGAGGTTCTCAGCTCTGCTCCTGGAAAGAACAGGGGTTAGGAGAGTGGTGGGGTGGGTACAGGACATGCAGACCCTCGAATATGTCACCTCGGTTGGGCTCTGAAAGACTCCTGAGAGTGTGTCCTTCGTGGACCAGGAGAGAGGAAGTTGGTTTCTTCTACTGGTTCAATCGCCATTGAAACCAGAGCTGCATCACTAGCCAGGGGGCCTATGCTCACAAGTCACTTTGATACCTGGGTTGTCTTCCACCCTTCACGGCCCTCTTCCTCACTCCTGCTATAGAAATTAACGTAATAAGAAAGGCAACCCAGAGCCGGTGATGGTTAGGACAAATACAGAATCCCTAGCTAACATGTTCCTATGAGACGGGCAAGGCAGGCACAGGCGTCCTGTTTGCAGATGGTGTGGGTGAGCACTGAGGCCCAGCACTGTCATCACCCGTTCGAGGGCCTTTAGGACCCAGAAGCTGAGACCTGCACACACTGTTTTGCGTGGAAGTTCTTCAGTGTTCTCCCTGCATGGCAGTGAAACTGTCTCTCAGTTCAGGTTGATCTTCAGCATCAACAGAGCAGGCTCCCTTGTTGAAAATCTGCACCTATCCTAACCTAGCCTAGTCTAGCCTGGTCTAGCCTGGTCTAGCCTTGCCTAGCTTGGCCTAGCCTGGCCTAGCCTGATCTATCCTATCCTATCCTAACCTATCCTATCCTATCCTGGCCCGGCCTATCCTATCCTAGCCTGGCCTAGTCTGGTCTAGCCTGGTCTAACCTGGGCTAGCCTGGCCTAGCCTAGCCTCTTTCTCCAATGGTCTTCAGCAAGGGTCATTTCTGACCTTTCAGAATGTAAGCAGCTGGACTGGTAGAGGCATGATGCCTCAGGCCAGCTCTGGCTTTCTCTTCTGGGACTCAGTTTCTTTGTCTGTATAGTGGGCTGGATGGTTCCCGATGGCCTCGCTGCCTCTGGCATCCCTAGTTTTCACAAGTAGATTCTAATGTTTATAAGACTTCTAGGCTCAGAAGGGCTAAACAGCGTCATGTCAACGCCTTCAAGGTCCTGATGAGATAGAGGAGAGGAAGGAGCTTGTCTGAGGATACACGGCAGAGTGAGTCCCTGCGGGGTTAGTTCCAGCTTTGTGCTTGGCCCATGTCCCGCGATGTTTTGTTGGAGGAAGTCTGGAGGGAAGCTTTCATCGTCTCTCCTGGGGATGCTTACCCTCGAAGGCACAGAGGAGGCTGCTAAGCACGGTTCAGCTCAAGGCTCCCTGCTTACATCTGACTAGGAAGCAAAGCAGTCCGAAGGGAGGCAGGGGCTGAGCTAAGGCTCTGGTCTATGGTCATTGGCCTGTGAGCTGTTTGGGATACAGACAGGTGGATGGGCTATGACACTCCAAGGGCCCCCATTCAAACTAGAGTCCTACCAGACAACAGCTAGATGTCCTCCTGTCTGAGAAACACAGGCGTTGGGCCAGGTGGCTGCTCAGGGAGTGGAGTTCCGCTACCACACTTGGTAGTCACCATCTATCTGGTGTCAGACACCCTGGCCTGGACAGCATCAAATTCCACCTTGCGTGTTCCCCGCCTCTGTCTGCTCAAAGCCCGGATGCTGAGTCTGGCCTGTGGCCTGCCCACAGTGGGCCAGTGCTGACTGACCGGTCAGTGCCGGGCCTAATGCTAGACTACATTGTGTCACCAAGCTCAGGAAGGGTGCCTGCCTTAGAGATGCCACATAATAACAGTGTCTTGGGGAATGCTGTGGTGGTAGCAACAGGAGACTGAACAAATGTGGGTACCTTGATTGCCTTTTGGTTTTACTTGGAGCCCAACCAATACAAATTGATATTTTTCTTCTTTTCTGTCCCCTCTCCCTGCTATTAATTTATTTTGCAATGATGCAAACCAAGCCCGGGGCTCTGTGCTTGGTAGCCACTCTACCAAATCCTGTGTTACAGTCTCAGTTCCCATCTTGCTTTTTGGCTAGGGGTGTATCTGCTACTACGGCTAAGGCAGATAGTAACCTTCTCTGCAACATCAAACCTCCCCAGATGTGCTTCCCGGCCCCCAGCTGCTTCCCATAGGAGGGACTGGTTCCCTGCGCTCCTGTTGGGTCATGGTTCATTAAAGCAGTGGGTTGTTCGCAAGCCCTTTCAGGGAGGGGTAGAATGACCCTTTCACAGGGGTCTCCCGAGACCATCAGAAAACACAGATATTTACATTATGATTGATAACTAGCAAAATTACAGTTATGAAGTAGCAACAGAAATAATTTCATGGATAAGGGTTATCACAATATAAGGGGCTGTATTAAAGGGTCACAGTGTTAGGAAGGTTGAGAGCCACTGCATTAAAGGCTTCTTCTACCTTTATTGATTGAGATTTATTATATTTATTTCTGAGTGTGAAATCGTATGAGTTTATGTACACCATGTGTGTGCAGTTTCCTATGGAGCCCAGAGAGTGTCGGGTGGCTTGGTGTCAGATTGTAGACACCCGAGCGTTCTGCCGTGGATGCTGGAAACCAAACCTGGGATTTTTGCAGGAGCAGTAAGTAGTGCTCTTAACTACTGAAGCCATCTCTTTGGTCCCAGTTTCTGCTTTTAAATGAAGTCTTCTGGCTTTCAAAGGAATGGATCTGCAGGTACCGCCGGGGAAGCCAAGCCCCAGCAGGAAAACACTGATGTACCAGGACTCGGGCAGGGTGGGACTCAGCAGCACCCCAGAACGTGTGACTCTGCAGGATGGCTCTTGCTCTAGGAGTGTCATGGTGGGATAGCGGGGTGGCCAAGGCACCCACGGCAGTGAGCAGCTTCTAATCTGCCAGCGTGGAAGGGCCTGTGGGTGCCTAAGTGCAGGAGACAGCTTCACACAACAGGGGGATCAGACTCTTACCTATAAACATCCCATGTGGCAAGTCTATGTCCAATTTCACTTTTGGGTGAGGAAATTTCAGTGTAGACCAGTATCTTGAGTAGTAGCTGGCAGGACTGGGGTGTTGAGCTCTGTTATACAGTCTGGGGGAGGCTGAAAAATCATTGCAGTGGGCTCAGAGAGCCATTGTGATGGTGCTTTGGGGTAAAAGAGGGCACACACATGCTTCTGAACCCTCAGCGATCTCTGAGACCAAGCATAGCCTAAGGACCTGCCTCTCACATGCCAGAAAATGACTTAGGACATGTGTCCTGTCAGCATCTGTGACTCTGAAATCTTCTGATGCTTGTAGGCAGAAAGATCCAGAACACTGCCCACATCTCCTTGGTCAGCTGCCCCTTTCCGGTGGACTCCCTGTTCTAGTGGGTCTTGGGGGAAAGGTAGGCTAGAGGCGAAGGGCCATGTATGGCCTCTAATCCTGGATGCCCAGTTATCTAAGGACCTTCTCGGAGACAGGCCATGAGGGAGACAGTGCAGAAGACATCAGCATATGTGACAGAGTTCCCTGTGTGGGGAGCAGAGGGTTGCCCAGCACGAGTCTTGGCTGTGAAGAGCATAGTTTGATAAACTGTGTAGCCCATCCTCGTTAGAGCATGCCTAGCTAGACCCATGCTGGTCAGGAAGCATTGCTGTCTGGGAGCTATCAGGATAAGCCTGTTCCTTCCCCCAGCACACACTTCTACCGAGCCACAGGCAACATTTCATTGCTATGGCTGAGAGAAATCAGAATATGATTGGGTTAGTCAAAAGACTGTGCCTTTGGAGTTCTGGAATTCTGGAATTTGGGTTTGGGTTTGGTTTGGTTCACTGTGAACATATAATCACTGCTCATGCTTAAAAGGAACGGTTTGGTCAAACCACTTGTCTTGGTCATGTGAAACAGATATCCCATTTGTCCTGGTTTTCTCTCTGACCAGGACTTTGCATGGCCACTCTGGCACAGCCAGGCACACCAAAATTATATCTCTACCCCCCTGAGCCAGAACATCACGGACCATGGGGATCCAGACTTGGCCTACCTCTTCCTTCAGTCTGGACCGAACATCCTTCCCACATCCCTTCTCATCTTTTTCTTAGGAATTAAGCTGTGTTTCTCAGCACCCACCTCCAGACATCTCAGAAGCCCCAGGCCACACCCACCTGTAGCTATTCTCTATGCTGACCCTGCATCAAGGACTATCCCACTTCATGACACCCGAGAGGTGGAAACTGCAAAAGAAATCTTTATTTTTAATTTTTTTTAACTTTCTCAATATTTACCAAGAACAGAATGAACAAGCGAGATGCCCCCTGGCCCCCGGGGGATGGCAGCTGAACAGGTGTGAGACGGGCAGCTGCCACACTAGAGTTTTACTTCCCGTGGTCTCCACAGGGACAGGGAGATGGATCTCCTGAGGAGAGAATTTTCCTGTGCCTTGGTCCACAAGCTGCAAGCTCCGGCCGTATAGGTACCTGTCTGAGGAGCCTTGTCCCTGAGGCAGCCTGGCCAGGCCCTGCTCAGCTCCCTCCTCACACGGAGGGCTTGTCAGTGACCCCATCCCAGAGGCCAAAAGAGAGAGGGCTAAGGGTGCTTAGCTAGAGGTAACCAAAGACATTGAAGATGGGCGGAGGTATGGCTGGCTTAGTCGGGATAGGCTTCAGAACTACGGGTCTGTACACTTTGGGCCCTGGGGTGTCCACACCCTTGCAGAAGTGGGCCAGATCCACAGGTGAGGCCAGGCTTCTCCTCCACAAGCCCAGACTGGGTACTGAGCCCTGAGGTAGGAGCCCTGGAAGACCGGGGAAGATGGGCTGTCCATGGGACTGGAAAGGGCAGTAGCTCCAAGCATCCAGGCTGCCTACCAAGGATACCCCAGACATCTTGAGTGGCTCCGTGTCAGCTAGTACCCTTGGGGATATGGGCAGTGGAGCAGTCTCGGGCCCCAGGGACTCCAGACCCTTGCAGTTTTTCTTATTGTCATACAGAGATGCCTCCCTGGGGGCCAGACCCACCTCCAGCCCCATTGGGTAGCTGAGGGTGGGCCTTGGCTCTTCCCAGAACGAGGCAGGCAGCTGTCTCTTCCTCATGGGAACCTGGCCAGGCCTAGCAGCCTCTGGATTCAGCCCCCGGAAGCTCTGCTCCTTAGAAAGGCATTCCTCCCTGAAGGGGGTCCCCAGGGCCTTTTCTGTGCAGCTCCCACCCCCACCAGGGCTGGATTGGGGACAGGGATGGAGGGGTGGCCGTCCAGGCCTCTCTTCAGGCCCCCTCTGCAGGTGGGGCTCTGCCACCCTGCCAGGCAGGCCCCTAGGGAGTCGCGAGTACTTCTGAGAGAAGCGCTTGAGTTGCTTCTGCAGGTACTTGCGGTGGTCCACAGAGCGGCGGCAGGGCGCAGACTTGTCCAGGGCAGCCTTGATGTCACTGGACGCCAGGTTGACAAAATTCAGAAGCATCTTCACGTCGCTGTCAGCTGCCATCACCATGAGAACTGTGCAGGGCTTTCCATGAAGAGCGTGGGCTCTGGAGGAGAGTACAGGGCAGACCTAGGGAACACAATGAACGCAATAGGCAGCTGGAGTCTCTCCAGGGCAGCTATGCCTTTCCCAGGGCCGCCAGGACCCAATGTACACATCTCCCCACCTGGGCATCCTTCTGTCCCAAACAGAATCCACAATGGGGCTGGTGAGTTATTCAGCACCTTTTGACTATCTGAGATGAGACAGGTGTCAACTATCTCATTCAGTCTTCTGGGGTCTGTTGCCCTCTTCTGGAAGTCAAGGCTCAGAAACTGCAAGCACCTTGCTCAAAGCCACCCAGCTACAAGTGGCATTTCTGGGGCTACATTCTCAGTTGGTCGCGCATCTCCCACACATCGTGAAGGCCAGAGCGCACGACTCACCATTCAAGTTTTTATTTTCAAAGCCAAAGAAATCCTCTAAAGAAGGCCAAGCCCCCTTCCCCCTTCCCCCTCCTTGGTGGTGGCCTTCCCCTCCCACCACCCCGCCCCCTCTGCAGTCCCCACGCTCCACCCCCAACTCTCACACAGGGCCAGGCAGGATCTCTGTCTAGCACTTAATCTAGACCTGCCTTCAAGGCTCATCCCTGCCGGCAGCAGGGACTCCCCTGTAGAAGCATCTGCAGCAATTTCATGCCTCCTCGGCCACCACCCACAGTACTGTGCCCCTCCCCCATGGCCCTAGCCCGCTCACGTCCTGCCCTCCACCCAGCCAGGCCAAACCACTTGGGACTCCATACTGACCGAAGGTGCAGGCCAGGGCCCCCGCCAACGTGGCCGGCAGGTTCCCCACCGTAGACCCCCGGCAAGCCTGGCGAGCTGCTGGCGTGCAGTGAGCTCCGTGCGGGCTGAGAGCAGTTGTGCGCAGCCCTTGAGTGGGCTGAATGGAGGACAAGTCCGGAGCTGGGGGGCCCTCAGGCCAATCAGGAGCGCCTCTCCAGATACAAAGCATCCCAATCAGGCGGCGGAGCCCCGGTCCCACATTCTTTGCCGTCACAAATTGTCACCATGGGGACCATCACAAAAAAAGACAGCTCCCAAATGCAATCATTTCCCGGTAAATTTCTACCCTTCAGCCCCACTTTTCTCCAGTCTGCACACCCCCTCCTCCCCTTGACCTCAGTACCCTGGTTTCTTGAGGGAGGTGTGTGTGTGTGTGTGTGTGTGTGTGTGTGTGTGCAAAAAGTATTCAGGATCAAGGAGGGCTGGGCACAGTGAGACAGGCACCCAACCTTCCCCAGATACTTCAGGTCTCCAGCTGCCATGCTCCAGTGCAGACAGACAATCGGATGGGGTAAGCCGGGGTGGGCTGCTTTCCCTCTGCCCTTGAGTGTTGAGTGTGTGAGTTCTCTGACTCTGTCTCTGGCCTCGTGTCTCTCACCTCTTTCAACTGCCCTTCCTGAAGGGTCCCCCTGGGATGGATTGAGAGGTGCACTGATGTGGGGGGCTGAGGGGTGCTGGGATATCCATGGGAAGGGAGCCGAGGCTCTCAGGAATCTTGTCTTTATGTTTGCTTCCTCAATTGAGCTGCACAAAGCCTGAATTGCCCATTCAGTGCGGCCGGACAAAAGGGTGGCGTTGCACGGTCCCCTTGCGTTTGTAGTCAAACAGTTAGGGACTTAAATCGAGTCGTCATGATGGAGAAAGAGGTGGACAAAGCCCATAGAATTGCCATCAGCAAACATTTTCCTGTGTCATATTAGCTAGTCTCCATGGCTCCCCCTGGCCCAGGGACAATGGCACAAGTTTGCACACTTGGCTACTGTCACCGTGCCAACGCCGGCAGGGCTGCAAGCAGGGCCACTCAGTTGGAGCAAGTGAGGGAGCCCAGGCTGCCGTGGCCCTGCCCATCAAACGCCCAGAAAGAAGGTGAGGCTGACAGCAGCCCGGTGAAGGAGACTGTCTGGGAAGTGCTCACGGGCAGGTTCTCCATGCTAGCCAGCTCAGTGGACCCCCCCACCCCGCAGACCCCCTTTCCTCCCTTTTCCCTGTCTTTCTGTCACCTCCTTCCGTCCCCAACTGCATAGCAGCCCACACCTTCATACCACAGGCATGGTTGCATGCCCTCACTTAGGAGCGGCACCAAGAGACATCTGCTGTAGGGATGGGGCACCTGCCTAGAGTAGCCCGATGAGCTGCAGCTCTAACTCCAAGAGCTCCACATGCTCTCTGTGCAGAGCCAGAGCAGAACAGACAAGGGTGTGCTGCTGGCATTAGGACCCCTGTCGTGGGTAACCATCACCTCGGCAGCGGCCTCTACATTAACTGTGGGCTGCACCACTGCTATCTTAATCGTCAGGGCTTTGGAAGGGGAAATTCGGCAGCATGCCCCCAGCCCATCTTGACAGGTAAGAGAGGGTACCATCCTTCATGCTCCAAACTCTTGGTACACTCTGCTGGAGATATACTCTGGGGTCCTGTGGCCACCAGGTTAGGCTCCTGCCAGCGCCTCTCAGAACCCTGGCTGCCTACATTGAAGTAGTGTGTACTCCATGTGTCTTGGACTGCACCCCCCCTTTACCTCCCATTTATGCTGGGAGGTTGCCTCACACATCCAGCCCTGGTCTGTGACCTGTGGACCTTATTCCCTAGAAAAAGATGGCTCCCGAGGGTGTTGCCGTCGGTCGCTCAGCTTCCTGTGAGACAGCAGCACGCCTGTGCCCTTAAGGCACCTCACTGTCGTGTTCTTGCCATGCTTCTCACCGTAGTGGGCTCTGTGGGAATCCAGTCTTAAAATGTCTTTCTGGGCTTGAGGTAGAGAGGGCTAGGACAGTTTAGTGATGAAGCCCCAGTTCAGCACACATTAGACTCTCCAGAGCCTTTAATGTGCTCTGTCCTACGTCTGCTTGGCACGGGGAAGGCCTCTTGTCTCTGAAAGTAACTGCTTTGTCCATTCCACTGAAGAGCTGCATCTTGGTGACTGGAAATGATTGGTTCTGTTTTCTTGCAGTCCGACTTTAGCAAGGTAAGGGCAGTGAGGGCTTGGCTGCAGGTTTATCCTAGGACCGTGGAAGCAGAGGCTTCCCCCCTTAGAACTGCTGTGAGTGGATCAATGAGATTGTCTTGTTTCCCCCAGGGGAAAAAAAAAGCTGGGGGCGGATTCCAGGATGTACCCAGGTAGGTGTCTCTGCCAAGCTCTGCCAAAGGCAAGTGAGCTGAGCAGAGTGACTATGTCAACCAGAGAGCAGGGTGCCAGCCAGCCAACCTTCCCCCCCCCCAGCCCTGTGTGATAGGGAGCCCCCACTGCCAGTCCTGAGACCTGTACCCCAGATCGCAGCAATGAAAAATCCTACTTGACCTAAAAGTATAAGAAAATGTGTACGCTAAATGTTCCCCAGGTGCAAGAATTACTGTCCAGTGAAGAGCCACTGTCCCTGGACAGGGAATGACAGATTCCTGCTGGCAGTGAGTCTCAGTCTTTGGTTATGATATCCCAATATGCTGCGGTCTGACAGCTGTCAACTGGAGCCAGACCTAATTTCCCCAGGGACTATACCTGCCCAGAGGGCTGGCTGACTCTGACCTCCCCAGCTCCGGGGAGGAGTTGCGGCCAATCACTCTGACTTGAGGAACGCACAAAGGCCACTTGAGGTACAGCAACTTGCCAGAAGCTCTGTTAATACGGGACAGGCATCACAGGGTGACTTATGCAACAACCCCTTATGTAACGGCAGCACTTCTATCAAAGTCCAGCCCGCAGCAAGTGTCAACCACAATCAGCCTGAGTAGGGTTGGGAGGCATTGTGTGTGTGTGTGTGTGGGGGGGGTAAACCCCCTTGGCTGCTGGGATGAGTGCTTCCTGCCCTTGCTGCTCAACTTCATTGTTAACGATGACCCCCCAGTATGACTGTGCCCACAGAACTGCTGGGACCTCAGGTGACCGTGGGGTAGTTACAGCCTGGTATGGTCAGTCCCTGCAGCAACAGAGGCAGGGTGTTAAACTAGGAGTCCCTAGTTGATAAATGCTTTGATTTCTCCTGATACAAATCAGGGTGGATATAATCTCATTCACTAGCCTGGGATTTAACCTCACTTGCTGTATTCCTAGTATAGCAAGAGGTCAGAGATGGAGTCTGAGGATAACAGGCTCCAGGTCGAGATGATACAGTCATTCTCCCTCCGTTACACAGGGCCTCAGGAAGGCCGGCTTCCAGAGGCATTTGACAGGGGCGAGCATGTGCATAGCAAAGCCTTGTTTTGCTCTCTGATAGTGGGGAAGTCGTCAAGTTTAAGTTGGGTGGCATGCGGGTGGCCATGGCCACGGACCATGCTCTACAGAGGTCACAGAGGCACGGGCTATGAAACTTGGCAAAATGACTGACTGTGAAGGCTATGACAATGAGCGGTGTCTCGGATTCCTTGCCTTTAAGGTTGGGGGCAAGGGGGTGGTGTTGGAGAATCACAGTCCCTGGCACGATTCGTACTGCGGTTAAAATCCCACAAAAAGAAGAGCTGCCTGGTGTGTAGCCAATACCGTTTCTTCTCCTTGCTACCCCACAGAGCTGGATCAAACTTGCTCTGTACGTTGGGGCTGGTGTGGCACAAGCAGTGTGGTAGTTGTGGCTTTGTGCCCGAGAGTTCTGTCCCCCAATGGATCCTGGCCCCACATTCCTGGTACTGTTGTGTACCCTCACCCTCAGACCTACCACAGACAGACACTTCACCTTGGCTGTGTCCTCTCCTGCCCTTCCTGTGCAGTCTCCTATCCAGTCAGGGCACTGGCCAGGAATGAGAAGTCAGTTTAATCTCAACTGTCAATTCGGATTTGATTGGTGATACCTCCAAAGAGCCTTGTGGGACAATTCCAAGGCCAGCATGGAACTTGGAATGCTTTGATCAGCTAGTGATGTCTGCCCTGAGTTTGGATGGTGATGGTCTCTGGGTGCCAGGGCCCTGGTTTCCTGTGAAGGTGACAGGATGCAAAGCCTGGTGTTTTAGTAATCCAACTCCTGCAATTTTAATCAAGCACTTTTACACCAAGCGATTTTAATAGAACGCTGGAGATGGATCTCTGTGATGGAGATATCTCTGTGAGATGGATTCCGTTATTTTCTCACACCTGGCAGACAGAGCTATAGCTCAAGGAGGATAGGTGATTTAATCACTGGTAAGAGGCTGAATCATGGAGGGTTCAAGCCCCACCTCTCTGACTGCATCTTTCAATAGCTTTTGAGTATCATACATGACAGCAGTCACAACCTGAGAGAACACCCAGTTCCAGAGAGTGTGGGCATTCTGGAGTGACAAGACAGTGAGAAGTTTAGTGCCATGTCCAGGGGAGGAGGTTACTGCAGGAATAGGGTGATATAAGGCAGGAGAGAAATGTTAAGTTCTTTCTGAATTTTGCATTCATGAGGCACATAATAAATGCTGGGTGCCTGTTTTATTCAGGGTTTCTATTCCTGCACAAAACATCATGACCAAGAAGCAAGTTGGGGAGGAAAGGGTTTATTCAGCTTACACTTCCACACTGCTGTTCATCACCAAAAAAAGTCAGGTCTGGAACTCAAGCAGGTCAGGATGCAGGAGCTGATGCAGAGGCCATGGAGGGATGCTACTTACTGGCTTGCTACCCCTGGTTTGCTCAGTTTGCTTTCTTGTAGGATCCAGGACTACCAGCCTAGGGATGGCAGCAACTGCAATGGGCCCTCCCACTTGATCACTAATTGAGAAAATGCCTTACAGCTGTATTTCATGGAGGCATTTCCTCAAGGGAAGCTCCTTTCTCTGTGATAACTAAAGCTTGTATTAAGTTGACACACAAAACCAGTCAGTACAGTGCTTGAGTGAATATTTGCATAAAAAGGACAGAACATGAAGTAAGATGGTCAGCTGAAACCCAGACACTATTGTGGATGCCAACAAGTACTTGCTGACAGGAGCCTGATAATAGCTGTCTCCTGAGGGGCTCTACCAATGTATGACAAATACAGAGGGAGATGCTCTCAGCCAACCATTGGAATGAGCACAGGGTCCCCAATGGAGGAATTAGAGAAAGGACCCAAGGAGCTGAAGGGGTTTGCAGCCTCATAGGAGGGACAACAATATGAACCAACCAGTACCCCCAGAGCTTCCAGGGACTAAACCACCAACCAAAGGGTACACATAGAGGGGCTCATGGCTCCTGCCACATATGTAGCAGAGGATGGCCTTGTTGGACATTAATGGGAGGAGAGGCCCTTGGTCCTGTGAAGGTTCTATGCCCCAGTGTAGGGGAATGCCAAGGAAGTGGGTGGGTTGGAGGGCAGGGGGGAGAGGATAGGGGGTTTTCGTAGGGGAAACCAGGAAAAGGGATAACATTTGAAATGTAAATGAAGAAAATATCTAATAAAAAAGAAATGTAATATTTCAGGAGACTGTGCTGCAATAAATGCCACAAATAATTTTTTTTTAAAAATGGCTAGCTGACTTTTGAGTGTCCCTTTGGTGGCTGACTTGACCCCTGGGCACACCAACCCTCTGAGTGGCACCTTGAAAACACATGCCACCATCTCCATAGAAGCCCTTGAGTCCTGGCAATAGGACTTCAAAAGGAACAGTCGTAGAAAAGACCACAGTGTGGTGACCTTGCTGTCTCCAGATGCAAAAAAGTACCAACCAGACTGCCATCTGGCAGAGATGGCAGCCTGCAACCAGGCACCAAACACACACCAGGAAAACCAGCTGAGGACCGTTAATCCTAAATAGTCATAGATCCCGGAGTGCTGAGTGTTACCTGGAATTAGGTGAGACCCCTGGACATCTTCCCAAAGACAAGGCTCCTTCATATTCAGGCACTTCCCTCCTCCCCCATCTTGGTTTTTTTTTTTTATCTCCTCCTTTCTTAACACCTCCATCACAGCCCTTTCACCCACATTCTAGTGTAAAGTAGATCCAAAGACCTCGCCATACTCCTCACTATGGGAAGTGGATAGTAAGACCTTCCCCTTGACATGGATTTAGTGGCTCCCTTCTAACAATTTTCTGCTTATTAGAAGGAAAAGTGATTGTGCATGTTCCAGGCAAGGTTGGACGGAGGGGTGTGTGAGTGAACGTGTAGGCAACTGAGTGGCCAGGTAGGTGTGTAGATGGACGGATGGATAGGTAGGTGTTAGATGGATTGGTGTATGTATGTATGTATGTATGTATGTATGTATGTATGTATAAGTGGATTAATGAATGGATGAATGAGTGGGTGGGTGGGTGAGTGGGTAGATGGATGAATGATTGAATGGAAGGATGGGTGAGTAGATGGATAAATGGATGGAAGGATGGGTGAGTGGGCGGATGAACAGATAGAAGGATGGGTGAGTAGATGGATAAATGGATGGAAGGATGGGTGAGTGGGCAGATGAACAGATAGAAGGATGGGTGAGTTGGATGGGTGAATGAACAGATGAGAAGGGTAACTGAGTGTCAACTGAGCAGTAGGATGGATGGGTGAATGAACCATTTAAAACTTCTGGATTTCCCAGAAATAGTGAGCTTGCTATGACTAATTGAGTAGTGGTCATAATTTCTTCATATACTTCAAGTGTCTCTGTCTGTGAGGTTTCCAGGCACACAAATGCCTCCTCAACTTACACCTTAGTTTCCATCTCATCCGGCTACCCTGTTCTTACTGTCTGCTGCGACCTTCTTTTTCAACAGACAGTGTGTGCCACAGATACTGGTGGAAGGTACCCAGGGGTGCATGAGAAGTGCCACAGGGAGGGACAAGGGATCTCTGAGGTCACACAGGGCAAAACAAGGGCCTTTGAGGTCACCTGGGGGTGGGATAGGGGCCTCTGGGGTCACACGGGGCGGGGTGGGAGGGGCCTCCGACGTCACACGTCTGGCTTCAGGTCTTAGTCTCGCCTCTCACCAGCTGGGTGGCCACTCTGAGCCACCTCTGTTCTTCCAGTCAGGCTGTGGTCCCCTGGCCTGGTCTTGGAGAATTTGAAAGCAAGTCACCCAGAGTGCTTGTTTCTGGGCTGGATTAGCTTTGACACCCATCAGAGCCATCCATCCCATCCATCCCATTTGATGGGAAAACACTCTGAGATGTATAGCAATTTTCATTAAGCAGCTTAGTGGGCTGAGAGTTGGAATCTTGCTTCTCAAGACTCACTGTGTCTTCCGCCCTTCTTTTTTCTTCCTTCTCTCCCTCTTTTATTCGAAAATAGACTTTTTTCATATAATCAGATTACAGTTTCCCCCTTCCCCAAATCCTTCTAGATCCATACCCTTTTTGTCTCCCCTTAGAAAACAAACATTCATCTAAATAATAATAATAATAATAATAATAATAATAATAATAATAACAAAACAACTCCCTCTCTTCCGAACCCACCTTTAAGATTCTCTTCTGTGTGCTCAGCCTTGGCTAGCCACAAGGGGGCACCCACGGGATCACTCGAGTTTTCTGGCCACCTGCAAGCTCCGGGCTTGACAGGCCAACAACCTCTCAGTTCTTTCTCAGAAAAGTATGATGGCAGAAGATGACAGGGTTGTGACCAGCTGGATCAGTACGACAGGCTGATCATCCCAACTGCTAGCAAGGCTGGATCACGAGGATGTCAGATTCAAGGCCCGCCTGTCTCAGAATAAAAAGTAAGAAGTTGGCTATAAGTCAATGGGAGAGTTCCTGTCTAGCATGTGTGAGACCCCCAGAAAATAAGACAAAATAGCAGAACAATCACATGGCTTATTTCTACGTGTTGCTTGGAAGCAGGAAAAAAGTCTGAGAGCTGAAGGCTCTGGGCCGACCTGAAAAATGCTGATCCTGAGTTGAGCCCTAGAAGATGCCAAGTGGTTAGTCAGGAAGGTAGGACCTGCCGTTTCTAAGCAGCCAGAGGACACATCTGTCCCTACAGGTTCTGGCCTCTCAGTCCAATTCTTCATGGTAGCTCAGAGCCAGAAGCCAGTAGAGGGCACTGTGATCTTTTCTAAGCATAGCCTGGCAGCTGCAGTCTATGGAGTGGGTCAAAAGGGAGTCCGTGCTCCTGGGGGTAGGGGAGCCCCATTCTTCTGACCTCAATCTGGGAAGCTAAGCATAGAAGGCAGGGGGGGGGAAGGACACATCTCTTGGGATTAGTGGGACCCAGAGGCAGTATTACGGGGTTAGTGAAGCAAAGAATGGGGTTCAAAAAAGGATGTCCAAGGATGGAACCGCATTGGCTATGAAGACAAGACAGAGAGCCTAGTCGGCTCTTCCCACAGCAGCCCTAAACAGACTGCAGTATTGTTTCTGTGCCATCTCCACCCTATTCCCCGGAGAAAGGAGTTACACAGGGAATGACATGCTAAGCCCCCAGGTCACCTTGGAGCATTTCAACAGCTGGAGAGAACCTGGATCGTCACAAACATGGCTAACATTAAGATGCCCGAAGCTAAGGGACAGAAAGATGCTCTGGTGCTAACCAAATTCTTCCAATGCCACAGTAACGGCCACAGAATGCTTGCCACAGCAGTAAGCGACTTCGGGTAATTCTTGCTGTCCCCCTTGATCCACAGCTGGGAGACTATGGTGAATAGATAGGCCCTGGCCTCATCACCCAGTCAGATGAGGTGATGTCCTCCTCCTGAGGCTAGGCAAGGTCTGAACTCAGCTGACTGTGGTGTCAGCTCCCACGTGGGAGCCAGAAATGCTCTTGGTTCTAGGTAAGTGCTCAGTGGCTTCTTGGTCACTGTTCTATTGCTGTGAAGAGACGCCGCAACCATGGTAACACTTCTAATAGCATTTAATTGGGGTTTGCTTACAGTTTCAGAGGTTTAGTGTGTTATCACCGTGGTGGGAGCATAGGAGCAGGCAGACTGGAGAAGTAGCCAACAGCTACATCCCAATCTGCAAGCAGAGAGAGAGAGAAAGAAAGAGAGAGAGAGAGAGAGAGATGCTGGGCCTGCCCTGGCCTTTTGAAATCTCAACGCCTATCCATCCCCAGTGACACACTTCCTCCATCAAGGCCACACCTCCTAATCCTTCTAATCTTTTAAAATAGTGCCACTCCCTGGTGACTAAGCATTCGAATATATGACCCTAATAGGCCATTCTTATTCAGACCACCACCCAGCACATTGGTTCTTAGCTAAGTTTAACCACAACTCAGACTCACTGTGTACCTACTGCATGCCTCAGGCTCCATATGCTAGCTGACAACGGTAGGCAACTTGGGTGAAAGCTGGTGGCTCCTGGTGTCAGATGGGTCTACCAGATGGGATAGCCTTTGGGAGGGTGTTGATTCTCTCAGGGTGGTCCCTGTTGAGGGAACACGGATAGGATAGTTTGTTCCAACTGACCTTAATCCTAGACCTACCCGGTTAGAATTCCATGTTCATGGGCAAATAAGATACCTCAGTGAAGATCACTTGTTGGGTACCCTGTAGTGAAGATTGAGGATAGGCCAGTGAGGGGGGGTTGCATGATGAGCCCTGAGGCTCAGGGCTGAGAACAGGCCTGGGTAAGATAGGACACATTAGAGTGTGAAAGTCACCCGTCAGTGACACAGGCACCAGCCATGGCTTACAGCTTTCATAGGGGCTGGGTCCTGCCTCCCTCTTGTAAGCCCTGATGTTTGTGAACAGCGTGGCCTGGTCATTGGGTCTGTTCCTGTAGTCCCAATATGGCATCCATGAAACTCAATAGTTACCTGCCTGTCTGAACAGACAGCTGGCCCCAAGCTTAGAGCGTTTCCCAGGTGTGGACTGAAAACACATGGTGGCTCGGAGTCTGTCCTCAAAAGATGCAGGAGACAGAGACCACTCAGGGACCTGCATCCCCATCCCACCATACTCAACCATCTCCATATTTTCAGAGCCTTGGAAGGCTGTGGAGGTCCAAGACAGCAGTCTGCTTCCACCCCAGGGTTGCTCAGCCTCCAAGGCAAAGGTCACACATTAGTTAAGAGACACTGCACATCAGGCTGCAGGGCATGCCTATCATGTGTTGTGAATCACAGCAGCTGTTTGTATCTGCTTAACCAAGGACATTTGATCTTTCTGGTTGCTTGGATTTGGTCTCTGAACTCAACAGGAAGGACCTGGGGTTTGGCAGAGACACATGGAGACAGGTGGTCCAGGTTACTTCTGGGCTAGTCATTCATGGTGCACCTGGCCTAAAAGATGAATCCCAAGTATAGCTTGAACCCCAGAGGTCTAGCAGTCTCCCTGGCCATAAGTGTCTCAGTCTTTCCACTCTCACCGCCTTCCTCTGTGTGTTTCTGTCTCTGCCTCTGTGTGTGTGTGTGTGTGTGTGTGTGTGTGTGTGTGTGTATGTGTGTGTGTGTCTGTTTCTGTCTCAATTTCTCTGTCTCTCTCTGTATCTGTTTGTCTGTCCATCTGTCTGTCTCTGTGTACATGTGTGACTTTCTCTTCGTCTCTCTGTTTCTATCTCTGCCTCTTTGACTCTCTCTGTCTCTCTGTTTCTGTCTTCGTATTTCTCTATGTGTCTCCCTGCCTGTCTGTCTCTCTGTCTCTCTCACATACACACGAAGAGGTATTTTCTCTATGTACACCTCACTACTACAGATGCACAGCAGGTTAGTAGGTTAGTCCCTTCCCACTTTGTTCTTCTCTGCAGGCAACCCCTGATTCCATCTCTGGGGAAGAAAGGGAAAGACTCTAAAGGGTGAGACTTCTCTGAGCCCTTCCAGCTGGGATATGTTTGCACACAGTGAAGCACGCATTTCTGCTCACAGCTCTGTGCCAGGCTTGCCTGAATTTATGCCCCCAGTCAATCAGACCATCAATGGCCATTACTCGAAGAGACAGGCTCTTAGCATCTCTGGCTCTTGTCACTTTAAATACCTGGAAGGGTCTGTTTGTTCGGATTTGTATCATAACTTTGAGAGCAGCACTGAGCATCGAAGTCTGTGGTGAGTCATTTCTCCCTGAATGATTAACAAAAGATTTAAAGCTAATTTTGATCTGAAGAGCAAACATTTTAGGAATCTTTTTAATGTCATGCAACAGAAACAGTCTCAGGCTGTGGTGAAGAAAGGGGAGACCAGAATGGCTCTTAAAAACCAAGAAGCCCAATGGAGAGAAGATTGCAGGTACATCTAGCTCCAGAATTCAGTGCTCCCAGGACCAGCCTACTGCCCGACTCTTCCCCGTGCCAGCCTCCGCAGGCTAAAATCCTAGGGTACGCTGGGAGTACCACAGTTCCATTCCTGCCTCCCCTCAGATTTAAGGTTTAGGGGATGAAATGAGACTTTCTTTCCCAGGAGTCTAAGGGTGAATCTTCCTCTTAGTTCAACCAGGCTAAGCTGCAATGCCTAGATCTCAAAATTATGCCGCTGTCCCTCTGGCTGAAACTATAAAACCTAAGTTTTACAGCCAAGGGGGCACCATGAAGGTGTTCTTGCTTTTTACTCAGGCAGCTGTCCAAAGAGGACTATTCAGTTCCTTCCCTGTGTAGTTGCACTGTCCTGGGGCAGGGGCCTGCACACGCTCTGTAGAGGGCTACATTTAGGGCTTTTCACGGTCTTACTCCCCTCCCTCCCCTTCTTTACCCTTTAAGAAGCATTCTTAGTTTGTAGATCAGGCAAACATCTCCACAAGACTTAGCTTACTGTCCCTCCCTGCCTTGGGGCTTTGTACATGGAGGCAAGGGCAGGGAGAAGGAATATGGGTCCCCCATCCCCTCCTTGCAAGCCGTAGGGGATACAGTACACCCATCCCTGATCCCTGAATTAGGCTTCTGACCCAAGGTATCCTGACTCCAGCCTGGGAAAGAAAGGTGCACACAGACACATTCTAATGCTCTGTACAAACAGCTTAACTCAAAACAATGTGATCTGTCATTTACCATCTGGGCTTCTCTGTAGTCACCAAACTTCCCCCCAAAGAATAAGGAGCAACAGCAGACTGGACTCGGAGCACCAGCAGCCTGGCCTTCCCGGCATTGGAGTGGTCCGAGACTTGCCCTTGCCATCTCCGGAGCAGCTCAGTGAGGATGAGGTTGCTGACTTATCCCAGGTCACCCGCTGAGCAGGTTTTCCTGCCCTGGGCTCTCAGGAGTCCCTGTCCTGGTCTCACCTCCAGGGACATTTTTGGAATGGAGAAGGAAACCAACTGGCTTTTGTTGGTGCTGGCAAACAGAACAGAAGAGGCTCTGCCCGTGTGCAGCTTAGTGGATGAGTGGGTCACAGGCGACGTGACCGTTAG
This sequence comes from Mus minutoides, assembly GCA_902729485.2. NCBI lineage: Eukaryota > Metazoa > Chordata > Mammalia > Rodentia > Muridae > Mus > Mus minutoides. The sequence continues at coordinate 233,419 of LR750191.1, read as the reverse complement.
CACAGTAGTGAAGAGATGGAGCCAGATTGGGAGGGGCCGCAGGCTGGCCACACCTCTTATTTGTGTCTAGTATGATTTAGTGACCATCTTCTCAAGCCCTGGCAGATGCCAGGCAGAATCAGCTCACCACAGCCACCTGTGAAGCAGGGGACAGAGACAGCAAAGCACAGACTTGCAAAAGAATGATCTTATCTTTGTGAAGTGTAGTTGTGTGTCCCTGTTATAAAGCAAAAGGTTTTCAGAGTCAAGAGGGTCCCCAGAGAGTGAATTCCTCTTCTACCTATAAGTTTGGAAACCAAGACCCAGAAAAGCCCAAAGTTGCTTGAAGCCAATCAGTTTTGACTGGACAATTCTAGATTTCTAAACCTTATCACATGGAACAGACCCCCTAAGATCATTGACACGTCTGTGAGTCTGTGTCTTCCATAAATAAAATGGGATTACCTCTTTGATCCTGACTGCTTCCTGTCAGGGGACTCAGGTTTTGGCCTACTGCTACCTGTCTGCAATTCCCAGTATATCCACCAGGTGGCCCAGGCATTGCTAAACTGGGCTTTTGGCCCAAAGATACAGGCTTCTAAGGGAGTGGAGTGTGCCCTTGTCTGCTGATCTCCCATTCAAATTTAATCAGAACAGCAGGGGAAATTCACATCTTAAAAAGTTCAGGGACTCTGTGCTGTAATGAATGGGTGCTGGACAGAGAGGCGGGAATGAGTCTTTTCAGACCAGGCAGAAGCTGGCACATTCGCATCAGAGCCTTCTTAACCCAACGCTTCAAAGATCTGAGATGCTGGCCGAGAGACCATGGGGCAACATCAGGTGCCAGGTGCTCTGGACATTTATTAGTAAGGCACTGTCCAGGTGCAGTCCTAGGGAGTCGAATACTGACAGTCTGAGGGAGTGAACAAGTTACAGGAGACACCCAGGCTCCCTCCTGCCACTTTAGCAGGACCTGGGGGACAAAACAGGAATCCTAGGCCACAGCCTGACAAAATCCTGCCTTTGTCATCTGCCTACCCTGGGAGGTGGGGCAGTGTTGCTGTGATACCTCACAGAGCAGGGTCCCACTGTCTGTGGTCAGTTACATCTCTGTCGGGGAGGAGGGGCGTGGCCCACACTGGGTACAGTGGTTACCGTGGAGTCTGTAACGAAGTCCTCGTTATGAACACTCTCAGCTAGAAGAGGGTGCTTAACCATGACTCACATACAAAGGAAGAGATTTCAGGTTATTCCTATGTAAATATCACTTTCATCCAGTCAACAATCTTTCTAGAATGTTCTGGGTTGTACTTGGAACCATCCCAGAGAGAACTGGGAGCATAGGTCCCCTTAGGATGGCCTTGGGACAGCAGAAGGGGCTGTGTGCTTTATTTGCATTAAAACGACTCTGAAGTTTAAGGAGCAGCTCTTGGACCTGGGGAGTGTGTGGGGGAGGCTCTCCAAGGGTGAGGAAAGGCCACCAGGTGAAGATGGAGGAAGAAGAGGCTACAGGGCTGAGGAGAGCAGATCTGTGGACAGCTGGCAGGGAAGGTGTCAGGTACAGGGGGTTGTCAAGGACCTGGATGTCCACCCACTTTCTAAGCCACACTAGTGGTTGGGCTTGTTCAGAGATGCACGGGGTTGGGGGGGGGGCAAAGGCTATCTACCTTTACCAGGGCAGGAACTAAGGACAAGTGGCCACCGCTGTCACCCTGGGGAATGACAGTAGAGGTGGGAAGTAATACCAGATGCCTGCTGTGCTTGGGATGTAGGGCCCGTGGGACACAGGTTCACAGTGGGGCAGGCGGGGTAGGCAGCCTCTGTGGGCTTGGACTGAGCGCACAGGACTCTGGACTTTGGAGGTGAATCCAGATGGGTGAGTAGACCGTGGCTAGCCAGGAACCCTTAGCTATTGACGTGAGTGTGGATGGAAAGGGCGGTATGCAGAAGTGGAAGTCGGTCCATGACGGGGGCAGTGGCTGGACCACGGGAGAGCACAGGCAACACAGGTGCCAGAAGGAATGGTCCTGGAGCCAGTTCTGCATGTGATCTCTCTCCTTTCTGCCTTAGTTGCCTTCTTTATCCCGTACAAAAGAGTCCAGATAAGATGGCTCCACATGTCCCTTCTACTGTGGGCCTTCCAAAATGATCCATCACAGAGATCCATTATAAACCTAACAGGAACATGGGACAACGTCTACCTCATATGTCGGGATACACCTGTGACAGTGGCTCCTTTTATGCCAGTTTTAGTCTGGCCTGCTGTGCTACCCACCACATGGCTCCTCCTTTAGACTAGAGTCTGCTGTAACTGTGCAAAGCTTCTGATCTATCTCATCTCCCTGGCCCTTCCGGGATGAGCCCCTGGAATGGCCCCCTTCCCTGAAGGTGATGGAGAATAGGAAACCACAAGCCACAGCTCCAGGATGCTCTTCTATGATGCATCTCTCTTTCCCCAGGCTTCTTGCTTGCTTTCTCTATAAAGAGCGAGTCCACCACGAGTGTCTGCGGTAGAAATGAGAAGTGGCTGGGCTCAGTCCAGCCCTCATCCTCCCAGCGTCCCCGGGAGACTCATTCCCAGCATCAACCTCTTCCTCTTAACTGTGGCCGTGACCCAAGCTTTATGACAGACTTGGATGTCAGGTTGGCATTAAGTGTCTGGCTGGGCTGACCAAACACCACCACTGACAGCAGCATGGTTCTTGTTTAATCCATCCATGTCTCTTTAAATCCCACTAGGAAGGAGTTGGATTTGTCCCCGTGTGTGGCAGGCAGGACAGCGTTTGTCTGGTGGATCCCCTGGCACATGGACAAGTCTGGTGAGGGTCAACACCTTGGAAGGGACAGGTCTCTCTTACTGACACGAGACAACAGAACAAGCAGCATGTGTTCTGGACCCCACAGTCTAAGGTCCCCTGTACCCCACAGTCTAAGGTCCCCTGTACCCACAGTCTAATGTCCCCTGTACCCTACAGTCTAAGGTCCCCTGTACCCACAGTCTAAGGTCCCCTGTACCCCACAGTCTAATGTTCCCTATACCTCACAGTCTAATGTCCCCTGTACCCCAAAGTCTAATGTCCCCTATACCCACAGTCTAATGTCCTCTGTATCCCACAGTCTAAGATTCCCTGTACCCCACAGTCTATGGTCTCCGTAACCCTACAGTCTAATGTCCCCTGTACCCACAATCTAATGAACCCTGTAACCCCACAGTCTAATATCCCCTATACCCCACAGTCTAAGGTCCCCTGTACCCCACAGTCTAAGGTCCCCTGTACCCACAGTCTAATGTCCCCTGTACCTCACAGTCTAATGTTCCCTATACCCCACAGTCTAATGTCCCCTGTACCCCATAGTCTAATGTCCCCTGTACCCCACAATCCAATGCCCCCTGTACCTCACAGTCTATGCGACCTTTCTATCTCACCGACTGAACGGTAACTCTGAGAGCAAGCTCTGGGCCTGCCATTAGTGGGGTGGATTTGATTCTGCCCTAGGTTCCCCTACAGATGGCTCCTGGTGGGGATGAGGAGATTGCTCAGTGGGCTAAATGCTCGCTGCATTAGCATAGGGGCCCGAGCTTGGTTCTTCCACACCCACACAAAAAAGCTAGCTGTGGAGATCTCTTAGTTGCTTTCTTTGCCCCATTAAAAACAAAAAAAAGAGGCCAGAGAAGATGGCCCCACAAGTCCCTTCTACTGTGGGCCTTCCAGAATGATCCAACAGGGAATATATCCATTATAAAGCTAATAAGTACATGGGACAATTTCTACTTCGTATGAGCCATGCTGACTTCTGGGTACACCCACGATAGAGGCACAAGAGTTCATTTTGTCAGTATCGGCTAGGACTGCTGTGTTGCCCACTGTATAAGTCCTCCATACATAGCTCCAGCACTTTGCAGGTCCCTGGAGTTTTGTGTCTCTCATACCCACCATGGCTTGTAATGCATATCTTCCCACGTCTTCACTACCTGTGCCTCAGTTTCCCCTTATGCATCCAGAAGACCCAGCTCCAACGGAGACACGGGCAGATCCTATGACTCCAGACCTGCTGTGGACTCAGCAAATTGAAGAGTTAAGTCCCCAGCTCAAGTTGGCAGGGCCAGAGCCCTAAATCAGGACGGATGCAGCCCGGCCAACTGACTGGGTATGAGGCACTGGACCAAGAATGAAATATACACAACTCATCCAGAGCACATCCTGTTACAACCTGAGCTCCTGCCGTCCATCACCAGGGATGTCTACATCCTGGAGCTAAGTCCTGGCTGTAAGGGAGGTTTCTTCTCCCCTCACTGAAATCTACATTGTAAATCAGGTGCCTGAGGCTGAGAGGAGGGGAGGAGGCCGGTGAGAGCCTGAATCCCTGCATTGGCACCTAGGTGGTGGGCTCACTGGTCTCTCACAGAGATAAGGCTCCAGGTCCTTCCTGTCCATGTGCTCAGTGGTCCTCACCCACCCGGGGCCCTCCTCACAGAGGCTGCATCGGAGTAAGTTGTACCTACAGGGATCCTGGCTCTGCCTCAGGGACTTCCCACTTGCCCTCCCACCCTATCTACCTTCCTATACTGCCCTAGAAGGGAGGCCCCTGTGATGGGCACTCAAGAAAACCTTGACCTTTGACTCTTTGGGGCTCTCACACGGGAGACCTGGGCACAAAGCTGGAGGGTACTAGAAGGCTAAGTTGGGGTTTCATCTCTGGCCTCTTTCTCTTTGGGACAGCCTGCTTGCTGTCTTTTGGGCCTCTCAGGTTGGTGGCCACTCCGGCTTCTGTCCCAATTGATGTCATCAGCCTGTGTCCTAAAATCTAGACACACAATGCTGTGTGCACTCCCCTTTGTAAATGCTATGAACACTCCAGGATGCGGACGATGTCAGTATTAGGAACAATATTGTTCCACATGCCAGGAAAGAATAATCCACGGCTGTAAAGGATGGACAAACTGGACCTGCAAGCAAGGCCACCCATTCCCTGTCATTTTCAATCCTTTCTAGATTTTTCTTTTGCGTGTGAATGGAGAAGTCCCCAGTGTGTAGTTGCACATGTGTGTGTGTGTGTGTGTGTGTGTGTGTGTGTGTGTGTATACATGTGTGCACCTGGATACAGAGGCCAGGTTTCATCCTCAGTCACTACCTTAGTCTTTGAAACAAACCCAGAGCTCACTGATATAGATAGCCTTGCTAGCCAGGTCACGCTGTCTCTGCCTTCTGAGGCCAGTATTACAGGGGGTCTGCCATATCTACCCAGCAGGAGGTTTGGTGGAGCCGATCTCTGGTCCTCACAGTTTGTTAAACAAGCACTTAACTGCTTAGCCATCCCCACAGCATCCCTCTCACTTTTACTTATTTTGGGTTTATCCTGTCTTGAAATAAAGGCCTTCCCATTTGTCTTCACATTCAGAGTTTCTTTTTTTTTTCCAAACTGTTATCTTTGGGGCCACTCCTTTCCATATTGGTTTAAGAGTTGTGTCCAGGTCACCATCATCTCTAACATCATCATCATTATCATCATCTAGACTCTGACTCCATGCCTTTAAGGGAAAGTCAAAATATATTATATAGGTCTGTGAGATGACTCAGCAAGTAGAAGCACTTGCCAGTGAACGTAATGACAACGCCCCCTCCCCCAGGCTCATCTATTCAAATACTTGGTTTCTGGTCAGTGGAACTGTTTGGGAAGGATCAGGAGGTACAGCCTCATTGGAGGAGGCATGTCACTGGGGAAGGGCTTTGAGGTTTCAAAATACCCATGTCATTCCCAGTTAGCGCTGTCTGCCTAGTGCTTAGGGATTGAGATGTGAGGCCTGTTACTGCTCCAGCCTCCTGCACCTCTGTGCTCTTGTTCCGCCATCATAAACTCTGCCCTTCTGGAACCATGAGCCCAATTACATTCTTTCCTTTATAAGTTGCCTCGCTCATGACATTGTAACATGTCTTATTACAGCAATAGAAAAATAGCTACGACACAACGTAAAGTACAAATGTGTTCTTACAACCTAGAATATGACAGCTTCCTTTCCGTTGCACTGGTTCCTATTTATCATTGGCTTGGCAGAAATGAAGGTATTTTAAAGACTGCTCCTCAGTCTGACTACCAGATGACTGAAATAATGAACCCTAAAGAAATGAAAGAAAGAGCCTGGAGAAAAGAGACACCTAGGCTCCACCCATGTACATTGGCCCCGCCCATGTGCCTTGGCCCTGCCTATGTACCTTGACCCCGCCCACGTCCCGTGGACCCGCCCAGATGTCTTGTCCCCGCCCATGCTTCCATATATTTGAGGGACAGAAAACCAACAGAGCATAGCAGGGTCACAGCATAAGAAGCAGGGGTGGGAGTGGACGAGTGTGGAGCGGTGGGCAGGGTTAGGTGCTGGAGGATTTGGAAACCTGAGCAAAAATGTTGCAGACCCAGTCCAATGTACAGAAACGGTTCACAGATGGGGAGAGCAAGCAAGCTCTTACGACCAGAACAAACTGTGAAGCCACAGAGAGTCTGGATTCCAGATCCTTCAGGAGTTCTTGCTGGTGGTCATGAGGGTTGAACCACAGAACAGGAAACCTGTAGGTGGTGAGTCATCTGCCCCAAGATGTATGTGAGTATCTTAGATGGCAGAGAGGCCAGAGCCAGGGAAAGAGGTTGGTGATTTTGTGAAATCAGCAGAGAAAAACATCCAAACTTGGTAATAACTCTGTGACAGTGTTCACAGTGGCAAAGGATCCACTTCAAACATTTTAGCAGCAACCTGCTGGGACCTGGGCAATCTCTGGAAATGATTTATTTACATATAAAAATGAGACAACCCCTGGGGCGAGGTTCTCATTGGTCAGCACCTCTCGGGGCCACAGGCTCTGGTCTTGCTCCCTACAGCCTAGGCAGGGGGCTGATTGCCCTCTCAGGGGAGGTGGAGGGCCTGCCAGCCAGAACTGCAGACGTTCTTCTCCAAAACAAATCCTCCGGAGCATTTTAATGTGTGGCTGAGCCTGAAGTACAGTCAACATTTCATTCCAAGAATGCAAATGAGCCCCCAAGGGCCTGCAGGAGGCAACCACCCTGGCCCAGACAGCTTTTTGAAGGCTTGAGTTTGGGCCCAGAAAATGTCACTTTGGGGCCCAGAAAATGTCCAGCTTTGAGAAACCGAGGCTCAGGAGTTTGGGCCCCAAGTCTCACTAGAAAGAAAGGGCGAGGCTGCCTGCTTTGAGCTCTGTGGGATCTTTGAGGATTCCTCTGTTGCCTGGAGCATGGACATCCTGCTGGGTGAGAGGTCCTTGGAAGGAGGACGGAGACCATCGTTGACAGAGGGTCTGATTGCAGGAATTCATCACAAGCCTCTGCCTGTGATAGGCCATGCATTGAGGAACCTCAGGCTGCTTCCTCTATGAGGCAAGCATGATGTCCCATCTTAAAGGAAGAGACACAGGTTCTGAGAAGCCAGGTAGTCTGAGCAAGTCAACCTGCTCTAGGGATGAGGTGTATCTACATGGACAAAAAAAGTTCCTGCAAAGATTTAGACCTTTCACTGAACTCCCTCCAAGACTGATTAACTGGCTGATTGGCTGACTGACTGATTAACCCCCTAGTGACTATGAAAAGGTTGGAATGGTACAGGTCCAGATCTTAATTTCAATTTACCCTGGGCTATCTTGATAGCCCCATTGATAGCCATTCCTGCCTACCTCTGTGTCTAACCCAGAGGTTCTCAACCTTCCTAACGCTGCTACCCTTTAAGATAATTCCCCAATCATAAAATTATTTTATTACTGCTTCATAACTGTAATGTTGCTACTGTTATGAATCATAATGTAAATACTTGGTATGCAGGATAGCTGATATATGCCCCGCCCCCATGGTTGAGAACCACTGATCTAACCTAACACCCTAACTGTGGTGAATGGCTGAAATCTTTTGGATCCCACCAAGGAAAGGCTAAGAGCACCTCCAAGGCCTAGAGCTGAAATCTCTCAGCTTTTTTTGATAAACTGCCCACCTGATGTTTTAGCGACAGACTTGAAAACTACCGTGATTTATAAGTTTCTTTGTTCCATAAAAGTTCATGAAATTGCTACTGCAGAGGTATATGGAATTTGGAGCAACCTACATCGGCCTTCCCAAGCTGCACTCACTCACGTTTGGTTCCAGTATAAATGATCATGTGTCTCATTTGAAGTGAGAGTTATATTTCTGCATCCACACCCAGGACTCTGATACCAATCCTGGGTCTGTGCGGAGCATTTCCACAGCGGTGCGCGCGTGTGTGTGTGTGTGTGTGTGTGTGTGTGTGTGTGTGTGTGTGTGTGTGTGAAAGTTAGTGATCTCTCCAGAGACAGAGCCCCCAACCCCCACCAAAGTTCAGAACACAGGGCACAGCATGGTAGGTCATCCCTCTGTCCACTTCCTTCTTCTATCCCAGCCATGGGGACACCATGTGACCCAAAGCTGAGCCAATGGGTCTGGTCCAGCTTCATCCCTGTATCCCCAACAAGTCACAGCCCAGCTCCAAGCCTCAGTTCCTTCAACCGTGAAGTAAGGAAAAGGAATTGCTATTTCACCCTCCTTCTGTTACCTGAGCCATCTGCTCACTACCCAATGGCCAATATGTAGGAGAGAAGAGTTAGGAAGGTTTAGCCAAGGGCTAGCACCCTGGGAAGATGGGATGGTGGAGACTCCTGATACCCTCAAAATATCCTTGAGGATTCAGATATGCCAAAGGGCTTGCACTGGCTGGGAGAAAGAGGCGGGCATTGGACATGAGACTTCATTTTGGGGGAAGATAGCATCTGGGGCACGTGAGCAAGGGTACCTTCAGAGACCAGAAGATACTGGGCTTACAGAGGTCATGAGCTGCCCGACATGCATGCTGGGAACCAGCTCTGGTCCTCTTGTGAGAGCAGGAAGTGTTCCTAACCACTGAGCCATCTCTCCAGCTTACCCTTGACCTTTTCTTTTCCTGGCCTGAGCTGTGGTTCATTCTGACCTCCTGAAGCCAGCTCCTACAGTTCCTTCAACATACAACATTTACTACACGCTAGACCTCGCAGCAGTCTGCACGTTTTATGTTAGCCGATACTGGGGACTAAATAATAGGAAGGGGCATTGCACGTGCTGATAGTTATGTGAACAGCACCAGATGTTTTGGGTTCTAGAAAACGAACGTTATTTAGCAGCTAACTTCTTAGCATTGACTTCTTTTCTTTGGACAAAGTCTCACATAGTCCACATTGGTCTCAGGCTCACTATGTAGCCGGGGTACCTTGATACCCCTGCCTCTACGTCCCTACTGCCAGGTTCAAGTTCTGGTGGTTAGACGAAAGCCAGCATTCGTCTGGAACCTGTGAAGTTGGTTCCCCTCTGCCAGGGGGGCCATTTCCTTCCCTTTGGTAGAGGGGACAAATGGCTATCTATGGTACCAATTAGAAAACCAAAGTGCACGCGGGTCTCTAGGCTTCCTCAGCGTTACAAGCACCTAATATAGATTTCAGATTTTACTATGCTGGCTGACTTCCTGGCTCTCCTCACCTTCCCCATTACCCTAAATGTCTCCAGCTCATGGCTTTCCCTCCCTCAGCTTCTCATTTCTCCTTACAACCCTGCTATTCCCATTGTGTTCCCTTACATCTGTCTCTCTTGGTTGACTCTTTCTCTTCCTCTCTCTTCTTCCATGGCCAAGTCCAGTCTGCTAGTCACGTTCAGTCTATTGCTTTATCTCTTTGCTCCAGGATCCTTCAGATACCTCCGGTAGTTCCTTCCTGCCTATCTACAATAAAAACCTTCTGCTCAGCCGTACCTCAGCAAGGTCGCGCCCTCGGTTTCTACATCTGGTACTGAAACCCTCAGTCCACACACCTATCCCCTTAACCTTTCAATGCTAATTATCTCAGAATTTAGATGGCTAAATGCCTGGGAGAACCCTGGGGCATCACTCATGTTAAGTACCCGTTAGAAGGCCAAAGATGCTAAGCTCTGGTGTCTTTGGAGTACAACACTAGACACGCCCCCTCAGGAAGGTAGGCAGTTACATAGTTTGTGTCTCTAACCTCCTTATACCACTGCCACCTCTGGAAGGTGCTGTCCATGTTGAAGGTGGTCTCCCTCCATTTGTCAAACATTTCTACAAAGCCTGCTGGCCCAGATCGTGCCTCCCTCCAGCCTGAGAATGAAACCTACCAGCCCCTGTGACCCTTGGCAGAGAGGGGTGGGACTCAGTATCACCTGCTGTCCTGGGACCCCAGAGAGTAAGATGGAGGTGAGAGAAAAGAACAATAAGGTAAAAGCTGACACCCCCAGGAGAGTTGAGAGGACTGAATAGATAAAATCAAAGGACCAGCTGCAGGTGTTTGTGCTCACTTCAGCTTTTACTACGGTAAGAATGGAAACCACATTCCGCTCAGGATGATGGGAGCTTTGGGTGGGGAAAAATCACTCTTCTCTTCAGTTGGTCTAAAAGATGGGGTGACATTTTGAACCCAAAGATTCCACCATCCTGGTAAGAATTCAGTTCCCAAGCTCACCTTGGACCCTATAGCCTAGTGTACCCACATCCTATGCCTCTGAGCATCCTATAGAATTCTGCAGTCTGCCCTCAGACAGGGCCTCTTCCTGTCTAGACAACCACATTTATCTGCAGCACAGAGGGAGCCACCTGCTCCAGGCCCCACCTGCTCTTCTGACGTTGAGATAAGATAAAGGCTATAAACTGATTTAAGGTGAACAAAGGCAAGGACTAGGATTCAGAGCCAAGGCTGGATGTGCATAGACGTCTCCAAGGCTCCTTGCTGGGGCAGTAAGGTGAGAGCTCGAAGATGCCATTTATTTCTACTTATTTATTTATTTGTAGCCCTTGGTTTTCAATCTTCCTGAGCACCCATATTTTGCTGGGCCAGGAGTTAGGGACCCAGAGTGGGAAAATGGATGGCAAAATAAAGCCACGGGGTTGAGTGTAGTCCAAGAAGAGCTCTAAATACATCCACTACATGAATGGACTCAGTGGTGCCACATGGTTGAGCCCCTGGCCCCAGAAACATGAATCGGTCATTGAGACCGTTCTCACTGGTCAGTCTCTTCCTGAGGACACTTCCTTCTTGGTCTCAGCTTTCTCATGCTGAAAAGGAAACAAGAAGGACAGTGCCAGATGGCAGTGTGGAACATCCTGTCTCCACTTCCTCCCTTGTCTTCTTCCGTGGACCCTGCCCCGCAGGTGTGGTCTGCTTCCAGTGCCTTCTGCTCCATCCACCCACAGGAGCTGGCTGGAGAGATGGGTAGCAGCCATCTAGGACTAGCAGCAGTGCCACCTGGGACGTGTTTCTCTTGCAAGTCCCCTCCTTAGGGCCATCAGCTCTGCTCTGCCTGCAAACAAATGTCCCCCCTCTGTGTACCCCTGACATGTCTGTCATGAGCAATAATTGATCTGTTTGTTAGCTCATGGCTAGGGCAACTGAAGGGAAAAGGCTGAGACAGAAAACACAGGCGCTGGAGTGGGGAGATGCCACTGCCAGCTCTTCTGATTACCATCATCCCATGGAAGGCTGGAAACTGTTTCCCAGGATTCCCTTCTCTTACAGGTTCTATTTTGACCATTGAAAAGATACATCACAGTCACCAATACTTCAGAACAAAACCTTGTTTGGGAAGAGGGTCTATCTAAGTACAATGTTGTCACAGTGAATGGTCTGGGTCTCTTATATAATATAACCAATGTCTTGTGTGGGGGATAGTGGGGGGGGGATTTCTACACAGACACACATACACAAAGATGCAGGCAGGGGTCAAGGACAGCCAAAGATTGTGGACAGACAGCAGAAGCTAAGCGCTCTAAAGGATGATTGGCCTCTGGAAGTGTGAGGTGAAGTCTTAGTCTGTATTCTGCGGCTGTAACAAAATATTCATGACAGGGTAATTCATAAAGAACAGAAATGTATTTCTCACAGCTCTGGCGAGAGGGTAGATGCTTAATACAAAAGTTCTGCAGGCTGGTTTGGAGTCTGCTGAGTGCTGCCCTCCGCTGCCAAGGTGGCAGCTTAAAACTGTATCCCATGGAGGGGATGGGTATTGTGGGCCAAGGACAAGGGTGAGAGGGATTAATGCCATCCTTTAGGCTCTTTGATAAAGACAGTTAGTCCTACTCCACCCTCGTGACAAGATAACCTCCCGGGGACTTCAATTTTCCGTGTGACTTCTGGAGGGGTGCAACATTCAAGCCTGCCCCACGCGTGTGCAAGCCACCAGGTCTTGAGAGCTTTGTTAGTAAAGCTCTGGCCTAAGTATTGTCAGTTTGAGAAACTCCTGCACCAATCAGAAGGTAGTTTTCTTCTCACCAGCCTTCTACAGTCTTCTGCTTCAGGGCTCCTGAGACTTGCAGTCTGTTTACCTCACCAGGCTGCTTGGCTTTCCCCGATGCCCTGAACTCCAGGCCTCTGCAGTTGGTCCATCCTTTATTCCTCTGGCCACCCCACTTTCCCCAGTATCCTCCAGTACCACTGCCTTGTCTTCTCAACCCAGACAAATCCACTTCAAAATGTCATGTCTGAAGTCCTTGCTGGGCCAGACACCTTCCCAGCCTTGCCCCCACCCACTCTGAGTCTGAAAGGCAGGTCACTGCCAGCAGGAATGGCTGGCAGATCTGTGAAGTGGCTCACTCACAGTGACAGTCACAATGACAGGCATGTGGGTGGATAGATTTTGCTCTCTCAGCCATTAAGGTGACCCTTGTTTATACCCACCCAAGAGAGCCCTCTCAGCAGGGCGACCTTGTCACTCACCCAGCAGGAGCAGAGACTGCATCCTGACATGGCCTGATCTGCTGTTTACAAAGCCAGAGGGAGCAACGGCTTTTCTGGGATGTATGTGGCAGGCTGGCTTCTCTAGGGATCCGATGAAATGCCTCTTGAGCTTGAAGGCAAGATGTGTGTATTGCTGCTGCTCTTGGCAGAAATCAAGAATACTCTGATGCTCGGCCCATTATTTGTTCTGGAAGAATGTTCCTGATGAAGTCATTGGGTAAGTCTCCTGGTTGAAGAAGGTTGAGTGTTTCTGTTTCCCAGTCAGAGTCTAAGACAAGTCTGGGATTGAAACATTCCATCCTGCAGGAAGCTCCTCAAAAGAGCTTCAGGAAGTTCCTGAAACTGACTGGATCACTAGGCCCCCTCCCTCCCAGAGTAAGCAATAAAAGCTCAGAGTCTGCAAACAAGACTCTGAGAACAGACCAGAAGCAGAAACCAGCAGAGATTCCTGGGAGAGGTTTAGACCAGCTGAGGTACCTGGAAAGGACACCCTTTAATCTGTTGAGCTACCTACAGGCTGTGCAGTGTGCTTCAGGCTCCCAGCTTTGCGAGCTGTCACCCATGTTGGGGTGAACTTCTGTGATGCAGCTGTTTTTAAGTCAATTCTGCTTCTGTAAGTGACCTCTCACCTATATTCCTATAAGTAACTCCAATAAAACTAATTGGTCCACCCATGTTGGACTTTGGTGGTATCCATTCTTTGGTCTGTGGTGGGTCCCCTATCTGGGGTGAGTAGATGTGTATGCTGTATCTTCCCAGGGGAAGTTTGTCACAAAACAACACAGAAGAGCAAAAACCCAGATATACAAAGCATACAGAGATTCTCAGACTCTGAGGACATGGATTTCCCCTGCACTGTGGAACCAAAGGGTTCCGCTGTCCAACCAAAGACCAAGGTCTGAGCATACCAGTGTCGTTGTATCCTACTGCACCAAGAAGAGCCTAGCATCATTCCTGCTTTCTAGAGGGGAACTGGAACTCCGGTGGTGGTGAGGTTGAGGACAGCCCTCTGCATCCAACATCATAGCAGGGTTCCAAGCCCGGCCTCCAATGCTTTTGATGCTGTGGGTCTCCTTTGAAAGGCTTAAGGATGTGTGGACCTGTAATAGCCACTCCATAACCATATCTGGGGGAGTACTCAGTCACTCCTCCTCCTGGGGAAGTCATTTCCCCATTGCGCACCCTCTCCTCAGCCCACCTTCTGGAGTTTTCCCATCATGGTTCCAACATGCAAATCCCAAATCCCAGTTGCTCCATGTGTCAGCTCTGTGATCTTGGATAAGACTCATCCCATCCTTGGCTGGGTTTCTCATCTGTAAAATGGAAAAACACTGGAAGTTAGCTAGAGATGTTGGTAGTGTAGAGTCTTGGTACAACCAACACCCGGCACAGAAGTACTCGGTAAATACCTGGAGCCCCTGCAGCCATGCTGGTGGCTATTAGTCCAATCTGTGTCTCATCTGCACAACAAGATTCTCAACTCCTAAAGGTGAGAGAGCTTATTAGTGCAGGGCGGGGTATGCAATACGTACCCAATAAAGGTTTGTTGCATACACATGTAAATTATTAAGTTCATAAGCAGCTAAGTTCCGTAATTAGTATAGAAAGGAATGAATGATAGTGATTGTGGCACCAATACTGTAAGTAATAATGTTATTGATCACTTGTGGACTGTTGAACATATATCAGGATTCAGGCTAAGCACGTTACAGAAATTATCTCATTGAACTCTCACAGCAGCTAATCACGAAGTGGTAGCCCTTGTAAGGACAAACCCGAGATTCAGCAGCTTGAGCCTGGTCCTAAGATACTGAACAGAGGAAAGAGCCAGTCTTATTCCTGACTGTATTCCTGGCATCAGGAAAAGGACTTCATATAAAGTGGATTCTCAAGGAAATGTTTATCAGATGTGTTTCAGAGATGGCTGGATGGGGATGGCAGATGGATGAATGGTTGGGTGGGTAGAAGAACGCATGGGCGTCGGGTGAAATGGGCAGTGTAGTGACGAGGTGGATGAACGAGTAGATGAATAATTGAATGGAATGAGTAGCTGGGTAGATGATGGGTACATGGGTTGGTGCGTAGAGGGATGTTTGAGTGGATGTGTCTTTGGGGGAATCATGTGAATGAATGAAGAACGGCTGTTTAGATGGAAATATGGGTGGGTTGGGATTTTAGTTAGGGTTTTATTGCTATGAACAGGCACCATGACCAAGGCAACTCTTATGAGGACAACATTTAATTGGGGCTAGCTTACAGGTGCAGAGGTTCAGTCCATTATCATCAAAGAGGGAACAAGGCAGCATCCAGGCAGGCATGGTGAAGGAGCTGAGTGTTCTACATCTTCATTTGAAGGCTGCTAGTGGAAGACTGGCTTCCAGCCAGGTAGGATGAGGGTCTTAAAGCCCACACCCACAGTGAGACACCTACTCCAACAAGGCCACACCCACTCCAACAGGGCCACACCTTCTAATAGTGCCACTCCCTGGGCCAAGCATATACAAACCATCACAGTTGATATTCACGTGCGTATACATGAAAAGAATGGAAGAGATGTAGAAGACGAAGACCTGTTCCATGTTACCCCATCAGGGGAACCCTCACATGGAGGACTGCAGGAAGCAGATGTGCATGAGACAAAAGATTGAAGGAAATCATTGTTGGCAGCCCTGTTACTGGAAGCGAGGCAGAAGCAGGGAAGGTGCCCCGGAGTTACAGGAAGAGGCGGTCCCTTGTTCACATCTCTCTTCTGGAAGGGCTCAGGGCTGCACAGAGAAGACACTAATTGGATCTTGTTAAAGTGAAATTGATGTCTTAGCACTGGTAGAGCTGGTTTGTTAACACGTGCTCTGCCAGCCGGAGGGATAAAGGGGCTGGCT
The DNA here is from genome assembly GCA_902729485.2 of Mus minutoides. Classification (NCBI taxonomy): domain Eukaryota; kingdom Metazoa; phylum Chordata; class Mammalia; order Rodentia; family Muridae; genus Mus; species Mus minutoides. The sequence continues at coordinate 217,785 of LR750191.1, read as the reverse complement.
GCCAGGACCATTCCACCTGGCTCAACACCAGAGTCCCCAGGCTGATGCAACGTTATGATCCTAGTGCCTGGTGCTCTGCCTCCAGAAATGCAGACTCGAAGCCTCAGAGCCCTGGCGTCTTAGAGCCTTGGCTACCACATTTGGGAAAAATCATTTCCCGTGACCCACGGGAACTCTGTATAGCACTCCTGTAAATGTATCAGGCTAAGGATAGGGGCAGAGGTAGCCATGGTGTGTCAGTTCAAATCCCATACATACCCTCAGGACAGGACTAGCACTCTCCTCGAATCTCCAGGACCTGGACTCCTTGGCAGAGCACTGGAAAAGAGAGAAGGGGAAATCTGAGTCTGAAAGAGAAAAGTAAATCCTGCTGCCAGCTCCATACCTGGCCCTGAGATTAACCCATCCCTTCCTCCAGCTCCTGGCTGATCTTACAACTCACAGCCCTAGAGAAGCTCTTACCTTCTTCTCCCCTACCACCCTCCCACCCTATCCTCCCTGGGAGATGGGCAGAGAGGTTTGATTGAGACCTTGGGATGAGATAGGCAGAACTCAGAAGTCTTTTTTTTGGGGGGGCGGGGTTCGAGACAGGGTTTCTCTGTATAGCCCTGGCTGTCCTGGAACTCACTCTGTAGACCAGGCTGGCCTCGAACTCAGAAATCCGCCTGCCTCTGCCTCCCGAGTGCTGGGATTAAAGGCGTGCGCTACCTTCTCAGTAGAGGCAGCTTGCACAGCTTCTAATAACAAGACTGGAATCCAGATCATTCCTTCATGCTTCCTGGTCCAGGAAACACATGCATCCAAGCATCGTGGCCTTCAAGAGGACCCTGGAAGCTTGGCTGAGTGGGAATGACTCCCTGTCCCCCGCTTCCAGGCAGGCTGGAGAGATTATATGGACATATATTAGAGTCTGTGTGTTCACTCAGGCCCACCCAAATGTGTTATTCCTGGAGCAGGGGGAGGTGGGTGGGAAGACACAGCCCAGAGAAGATGACTCTGGATTCTTCAGCCAGCTGGCACGTGTTTGTGTTGTTTCTCCCTATCTCTTAGGGGACTATGCCCTACCCAAATGACCTTTTAGGCTACTTGCAGGCAGTCTAGGTAAACGATCCCCGGGCAGTTACAACTTGTGAGTTTTCACTCCGTGCCTGTCACTCACCTTTTTGTTTGGATCTCAAGGTTCTTAGGATCAGATCTCTTTCATCTTTGATGCTCCAACCCCCAGTGTGGGGCTTGTCCCGTAGACATACAAGCGCTTTACTGAATGTGGACTCAGTCAGCCAGATTATGACGTTTACTGGTGTTTACTATTCACATGGCCGATTTGCATATTTCTTAATTACCTTCCTACTTACTTATGGTTGCTCAAGAAGCACGTGACTGCATTTGGGCTGTAATCAGTTCAGATCAAGACAAACTCCTGTATCCTGATCCCATCTGGCACCCTTTTTCCTTTGGAGGGAGCGTTGTTGCCAGATTTGTGTGTCTTCTCCAGACCATTAGCCATGGGTCCATCTGCCGAGGAAGTGGAAGGCTTGGTATCTCAAGTGCTCTTCCCTATAAACGAGCCCTTTGTTATGGCTCCTGTTGCGCCATCATCAGGAAGCTTAGGCTCCCTTGGCTCTAGAGGTCCTTAAGCCTTTAGGGCTGCAGAGATGCTGTTCTTTACTGAGATGCATCTTGATCCAGGGGAGGGTCCTGTGCTTCTCTGACATGTGATTTCAGACATTCGGGTTTTATGATTCTAGCTGTTTCTCCCCATTCCGTTTCCCCACCCCCATAGCCACCTGAGTTCTGACCTGAGAGTACTTTAAGTCTTCAAGTTCCTAAGAACAAAGACACTAAATCCAGTCCCCATCTGTGCCTCCTTGTTGATGACTCCCCAAGGTCCCCAGGAACTGTGTGTCCACTCACTGTCTCTGCAGCTCCACAGTGTCTGTTACTGCCCAGTGGCTTTGTGGTAAACCAAGTGGGGGACATTCAGACCACACTCCTGGTGTGGCACGTTAGGACTTAGAGCTCTGATTTCAGAAGTGTTCTCCACAGATCTATACCTCATAGTTGCTGAAGAGACAACATATTCCCTTGTATTAGTTACAGAATTTATGGGTCGTCTCTATATAGTAGGGAATTTGTTAATGACTTACAGTCTGGAGTCTAACTCCCAACAATGGTCAGCAGCAGCTGTGAATGGAAGTCCAAGGATCTAGCAGTTGCTCAGACCCACAAGGCAATCAGGCGAAGGAGAGAGTAAATCTTCCTTCTTCCAATGTCCTTATGTAGGTCTCCAGCAGAAGATGTGGCCCAGATTAAAGGTACATGCCACCATGCCTGGATCTGGGACTTGCTTTGTCCCAGATGACCTGAACTCAAAGATCTCCCTGCCTTAGTCTTCTGGGATTCATAGCCACTATGCCTCAAGATCTCCATGCCAAGATCCAGATCAGAAACTTGTATCTCCCAGCCTCCAGATTAGGATCACAGGTGAGCCTTCCAATTCTGGATTACAGTACATTCCAGATATAGTCACGTTGACAACCACAAATAGCCACTATACCCCTTCAGGCAAGCTAGCATAAGGAATAGTTTAGCAGCCTGGAACTCTACTTTATTTGGATTATGAATAGGATATAAAGACACCCTTGGCATCCTGAGTCCTTTACCTGAATGTGATGTGTACATGCATTCCTCTCCAAACAGTGCACCTAATGACCTTAGACCCCCGCCTGTAACTGTCTACATGTATGTGCCTCTCTGAGCAGCGGGATGCATTTCTCCTCCTCTTGATGACCATAAAGCTTGCAGTTTCAGTTCAAGCATATTCCCAAGACATCCTGGCCCAAGCAAAGAAGGGTTGATCTGGAACTAGTTTTGGGCACACACAGTGAGACAATACTGTCCCCAAGTGAATTTTTAGAGAGTACCCCCTATTTATCATCTTGTGCATATGCATAATGGGGTATGCCTATGACTAAAATCTGAAGCATTGTGGGTAAGGATATGTACAGTGAAAAGAAGATAATATGAGCTCACCTATCAACCAAAACCAGGGAACATTCCTCACTGTGCCCTTTGATAACCAAACTCCTTAAATCCCCTAAAAGGGGCCTCAGCAAGAATGGGGCCCTTGAGTGTCCTCACTCCTGTGGCCCCTGCTCTATCCCTTGGAGTATAGTCAGGTATTTTCTATTACCTTGCTTCAAATAAAGTCTCCTTGCTACTTTTGAAAATCCATGTATGTTCTTATTTCAATACTTTGGATAAGAGGCCAAGAACCAGGGGCTAGAGAGATAGCTCAGCAGCGAAGAGCACTTGTTGCTCTGGCGGAGGATTGAAGCTTGGTTTCCAGCACCCACACTTGTGACTGGCAAATGTCTATAATTTCAGCTCTAGGGGATCTGACACCCTCTTCTGAACTCTGTGTGCACACACGCATGCGTGCGCACACACACACACACACACACACACACACACACACACACACACTGAAAAATGAAGTAAATGTTTAAAAGAGATGTCACTAAAAGACTTAAAACAATAGCAAAACAACACAAAAACATGAGGCCAGGAACCCTGAAACACTTAACCATGATCACTAGCAATGCTCTGCCTAGAACAGAGGCAGCTCTGCCCAGGAGCCACGACGCCAGAGGCTATTGGACCTCACCTCTGGCCAGCCCCTTGCATGCTTAACCTATTGTTGGGTCCTGCCTGCTCAGCTCACTGTCTGCATTCTGCCCTCTCTGGCGACAGCTGAGAAGTGGTCTTTCATGCTATTTTGAAATATGAACTTAGTGGGTCCTTACATAAGACAGAGCTGGAAATCCTTCTGCCACCAAAGTTGCTGACAGCCTGCTCCGGGATCCAAAAGGACTTGGTGCCTCCTCCCTCCCGCCAGCCTCCTGGCACTGTGGAACAGTGGGTGGAAGAAAAGGAGACAGGTCAGCAAAGGATTTGCCAGGGCTAAGGCACATAGGCATTTGCCACAGTGACACTGCAACGTGGGCTTTGGGAAGGACTCACGAGGTGTCTCAAGAAACCAGTGATCCTGATGTCCACTAAAGAGCTGCCCTGGTCTGAATCCCAGCATCTATGACTTTAGTTGGGATGGTAACCTTGCTCAAAGTATGCCATTGCTCCACAAGGTGGTCAAGTGGTAGTCCTGGCATTCATTGAGTTCAGCTTATTTACTGTGGGATGCTGGGTAGACCCCTTGCTTCTCCCTGGGTCTTGGTTTGTGCCCTTGTGACACGGGAACAAGTTTGCTCTCTACTGGGTCATTGCAGCTATGATTAAAAGAGACAGGATAAACGTCGGGCTTCACTAGCAGGCTCCTTGGAGAGGGCAAAAACAAATGACCACCCCACTCCAAAGGTCAAGTCAAGAGAAGAGATTCGGCCCAGTCTGGTCCTTGGCAGCGTATGGTGAAGTCAGTGGAACTCAGCACATCCTCCATTCTGTGGCAGGCTGGCCCTGTCCCTCTGAGTGCACCTCCCATCAGGACTTGGAAGAACACCAGTAGCGACAGCACTGCCGTCTCTGGCTAACTGACTCTTCTCTGCACAGTATCCAGTCTTCAGATGCTCAAAGACTGCCCCCTCCCCATCCACAGCCTCCACCAGCATTGTCCTGAGGAGCAGGGAGACCATGGCAAGGAGAGGGTCAGAGAAACAGGAGGCAGATGGACAGGGTAGAGTCAGGGAGAGAGATGAGAGGCCTAAAGATGCAGGAAGGCCCTGGGGAGGTAGAGACAGGCGCAGGGCTGTGGGCAAAGCAGAATTTCCGGCATGGCAGTCCTCTGTGGGCCATTCCATGAGAAGTGAGGCAGATCCCTGGAGTGAGGGAAGATACTTGGATGGTCAACAGAGGAAGGAAGAAATTAGAGTCAAACAGGAACTTCCCAGTCTCTCCACAGAGGCAGACCAGCACGGATGGGGGGAGTCTTTGGAGTGGCTGCCACAGAAGACAAAAGGGAGAATCTAAACACCAGGGAAGCAGGGAGATGGGGGAGCCAGGGGGCCCTAGAGGCTTAGTGGTGAGGGGGCAAAGACAGGAACATGGGGAGACAGAGAAAAGGAGAGGAGGTAATGGAAGAAGAGAGATGGAAACAGAGACAGAGGCACCAGAAAGAAATAAGAGACAGGGATGAGAGACTGAGAAGGATAGGAGAGTGAAGAGCAAGCTATACAGAAATCAGAGGTGACATGGATGATAGAAAGATTGGAGGAAGAGAGACAAGACACAGAGACATAGACAGAGAGATGGAGAGAGAGACAGAGAGAGATGGAGAGAGAGAGATGGAGAGAGAGAGAGAGAGAGAGAGAGAGAGAGAGAGAGAGAGAACACTCAGTAGAAAGATCAGGACAAAGACCAGTCTGAAGGCAAAGGGGCAGACAGTGAGAGGTGGAGGTGAGACACCCCCCCCCCAAAGAAAGCTTTGGAGCAGGGTATCCTGAGTCAGCACCCACGATGCTGGCCCAGGCCTGTGGTGGAATGCAGGCCCAGCACTTGGCCCAGACACACCTCCTCTCTCAGCAGACATAGCGCCTGCCAAAGCCAGAGGACAAAGTCCCCGGGGAGACACACTCAATCCACAGTACAAACAAATTAAGCAACTCTCAGAGGAAGGCTGGAAATCTGTCACCAAGAAGCGGACCCAAGCCACTCCCACACCACCGAACAGCCAAGAGTCTGAGCGTCCATCAGCTCCTGAGTGAACACCCTAGACATGTGTCAGGGCTTATCCACCGCAGCCGATGATAAGGCTAGCTCACCTCTGGGGGCAAAGCTAGCATTAAGCTCTTGGAGCCACTAGGCTGTTTTTGTTTTTTTTTTTTTTTTTAAATGATTTGCCATTAATTCTACAGCTTAGCAAGAGCCTTCTAGATGAAAGGTCTGTGAGGGGTACCCCAAGGCTGTATTTCATCAGCGTTAATGCTGACTCAAGCCCCACGGTCTGACACCTCCTTCAAACCCCTTGGACCAGAGCCTTGATGATGTACACAGTCCTGGGGGACTTCTACAGAAATGCTCAAGTCTTGTCTGTAGCAGATCTATTTGGCTGTCTGCATTTCTGCTCTTGGAGAAATGCACTTGGAGATTGATGGTGGTCAAACATCTGGTTTACCTCCTTCGTTCCAGACTGGCTGACTCACCTGAGTGTCATGATTCATGGAGATCTTCCCAAAGCTGCTGTTCAGATACCTCCCGGGACTCCTGTTTCCCACCCCACCCACCCTACCCAGTCAGCCTTCAGCCCTGGGGAGATATTCATGCAGAATTCTTTATTGTCCCAGCTGTACTCTCAGACATAGTCACTAGGCTGGTTATCTCCCTGTTCCCACTAGACTCTGAATCTTTCCTCTGCGTGGGTATGATGCTCTGCTTGGCCAGCTAGGCTGTGAAACTCACAGCCAGAGTTGTGGGTTGTTCCTGCCCTGCATCTTTCCCCATGGTCTGTCTACACTCCATTTTACCCAGCAGCCTCTTGACTTGACTAACTGTAACCCTGCTCACATGACCTTCAGTCCAAGGAGGCTCCTCTGGGAGGTTGCTTGCCTTCTACTGCCCATCCCTACTTTGAGGAAATGGAACTAAAGACCAAGATGATCCCCAAATCCCCAGCTGTCTACCTAGCATGACTCCTCCTAAATCAGCCTATTCTATAGGCCCTGGCTTAACTTGGGAAAATGGAGACTCAAAATTAAAATCATGATCTCCTTCCCTCCCCAGCTCTGTCCCCGGTCCCCAAATCTGTATCAATGGTGTCCCACCTTCAGTTCAGAGAGTGGATAGTTTTCCTGGTCCCCCATCCCTCACTCCCTATGCCCCAGGTCATCAGTACTGGTCCATTTTGCCACAGATGTGGCTCTCATGTCTGTCATCTTTTTATAACCTCACATAGGGCTCTCTACCTTCTGCATTGAATGCTTCCAAAGCTCCTCCCTGCTGGCTGTCTACCCATTTCCACTCTATACCCTTGCCTTCAAAAGCAACCACACCATGAGTTCTATGCTGTGAATTGACCCACGGTATCCTTCATGGCTGAACCAGACTCATTATTTCTACAGTATTACTTATCTTCTGCCAGATAAGGCCCTTCTCACCTCTGGACCTTTGCAGGGGCAATTCTCTCTGCCCTCAACTGTACTTTTGACTCACTGGGTTTCGGTTTCTGTGTTAGCATTTATAGTATTATGCCCAAATGTATGTGTGCACTTCTCTTTAACCATCTGGGAACTGAGTTGTTAGCTCAGAGCCCAACTCAGAATCACTTTCAAATATTTGTTGAATGGATACAAGAATGGATGGTGGATGATATGTGGATGGGTAGATGAATTGAGAGTGTGTGCGTGTGTGTGTGTGTGTGTGTGTGTGTGTGTGTGTGTGTGTGTGTGTGTATGAGTAGGTGGACGGGTGAGTGGGTGGGTGTCTTAGTTAGGGTTTTACTGCTATGAACAAGCACCATGACCAAAGAAACTCTTATAAGGACAACATTTTATTGGGGCTGGCTTACAGGTTCAGAGGTTCAGTCCATTATCATCAAGGAGGGAGCATGGCAGCATCCAGGTAGGCATGATGCAGGAAGAACTGAGAGTTCTACATCTTCATCTGAAGGCTGCTAGCAGAATACTGGCTTCCAGACAGCTAAGATGAAGATTTTAAAGCCCACACCCACAGAGACACACCTACTCCAATAAGGCCACAACAACTCCAACAGGGCCATACCTTCTAATAGTGCCACTCCCTGAGCCGAGCATATACAAACCATCACAGTGGGTGAATGGATGGATGGGCTGGTAGATGTGTATGGGTGGATGAGTAGATGGGTGGGTTCATGCAGATAGATAGATAGATAGATAGATAGATAGATAGATAGATAGATAGATAGACACACATGCTGGGATATGAGTAGACGTCACCTATGGGAGATGTAAGGATCTGCTGGACTGCAAATTACAACCATATCACTTCTTCTAGCTAATCATTAAAAAAAACAGGGATTTTGAATGTCACAGGTATCACACATATTTTTACATCATATGATCACTGATGTCTCTAATCATCATGTATATTCACATTACTTTGCTTTCATGATTATTAATTCCTATTTCACACAGATTGCTGTTTATCATTACCGATGAACTACAAAGTGGATCGTCCAACACTGTATCACACTCAATCAGAGTTACTTTATTTCCTCTTTCCCTGTGTTTATTTAGGATACTAAGACTACTGCTCTATCAAGAGGTCCATAGCTTTTCACTGCATGGTGCTGGGGTTGTGGGCATAGCCCAGTAATGGTTCAGAACACTTTTACATGGAGGCAAATAGCAGAGGCTAGACTCTAGTGGGGCGGCTGCATGTAGGAAAACTGATCCAGGAACATTTAGAGGAGCATGAGCAACAGGGCATGCAGGATATGGTGTGCTGTGATGGACTTAGCTTCTGCCTAGTGAAGAGATAAGGTCCATGCCCAGCACAGCATCTGGCGTGGACTTCCCTGCTGGTAGATAGATGGTTTCTGCCCACCCCACCCCCTAACCTGAGGCAGTACAGAAGCCCAGGACCCCTGGGGGGCAGGGAATGGAGAAAGGAACAGACTTGTATGGCAGAGCCAGTGAGCTAGCCTGAACTCCTGGGTGGTAAAGCATTTGCCTAGCACCCACAAGCTGCCTCTGAGCTACGCCCTCAGTTGCCCTGTTTTATCTGCAGCAGGGTCAACTTCTCTTTCTGTCCACTCCTACTTCAGGGCAGTAGAGACAGGATTGATGATGGATGTCTGAACTGAGTCCTGGCATTTATGAAAGGTATCACAACACAACTCATCTGTGACCCAGGAAAGACTCAAACCAATGAGCCAAGCTATATGTTAAAGCTCTATATCACACAGGACCAGACATGCAGGAACTGGAAGGTCAGAGTGTTGCACTAGATCAGACTCACCAATGAGACTTTGTGATGCTGTCAACTGTCACTAGTGTCCTTTCTTCCATCTGTTTGGTCAGTAACAAAATTATCACTCTTCCCTGAGTGTTTGTTGAGACATATGGGATTGAGTATGATCTTGTTATCTGAATGAGTCAGCTCAAGCTGATATAAGAAAGAATCCCAGGCTGGTCTGATTCAACAACAGATTTACCCCCTCATTGTTGGAGACTAACAGTTAAACAAGGATATAGACAAGGGTGTTTCTCAGAAGCCCTTTATGGCTTAGAGATGGCCTTTTCTTCCCAGATATTTGTGTGTTCCTCCCTCCGTGCATGTCTGGGTTCTAGTCTCATCTTATAAAGATACTATTCTTGCATTAGAAGCATGCCTGAGTTCTAGTCTCATCTTATAAGGACATTATTCTTGCACTAGAAGCTATCTAAATGTTCTCCTTGTTCCTTAATTACTTCTTAAAATTTCCAGTCTCCAAATACAGCCATATTCTGAGGCACTATACATTAGGCAACATATGGATTTGGAGGAACATAATTTAGCCCATAATGAGCCTGTATTTGTCGGCTTCCCTTGCAGCTAGGCATGGCCAGGCTTCTCTTGCAGCTAGGCACAGCCATGTAACTATGTTCGTTCCAGTAAATCATGATGCGTGCATCCTTCAGGTGATCTCCCTAAACATCACAACACTGAATTTCCTTGATCTCTCTTCTAAGTGGCTGGCCCTGCTGCCTTGGCTAAGTAGGAAATAGGCTTTGGGATGGTAGAGTTGAAAACTAATCTAAGTCTATGGACAACTTCACGGATTAGAACCTTCTGTTCCTCCTTTATTTTCCTGGTCACAGTAACAAATCTCCATGGCATGAAACCATGGAGCATGAAGCCCTAGGGACAAGGTGAAGGGCTTCACACTGTGAGGCAGAGTAAGATGCTAGCTCAGTCTCTTTTCCTCTCCTCCTAAGAGATTAAGGCCAATCATGGGAGCCTCACTGTGACTGCTAATCTTCTCACTGTTCTGGGATTCAAAGCCACCATAGAAACAAATCCCTGGGCAATGCCCTTGAGGCCTTATCCAGCTTAGAATAATCGAGGTGGGAAGACCTACCCTAAATGAAGGTAACACCATTCTATGTGCTGGGGGCTCACACTGAATATAAAAGAGAAAGAGAGCCCAGTGTCTTAGTCAGGGTTTCTGTTCCTGCACAAACATCATGACCAAGAAGCAAGTTGGGGAGGAAAGGGGTTTATTCAGCTTACACTTCCACACTGCTGTTCATCACCAAAAATGTCAGGTCTGGAACTCAAGCAGGTCAGGAAGCAGGAACTGATGCAGAGGACATGGAGGGATGTTTCTTACTGGATTGCTTCCCCTGGCTTGCTCAGCTTGCTTTCTTATAGAACCCAGAATTACCAGTCCAGGGATGGCACCACCCACAATGGGCCCTCCCCACTTGATCACTAATTGAGAAAATGCCTTACAGCTATATTTCATGGAGGCATTTCCTCAAGGGAGGCTCATTTCTCTGTGATAGCTTCAGCTTGTGTCAAGTTGACATATAAACGCAGCCAGTACAGCCAGTACCCAGTTTCTCCTCTCTCTTTGCTTCCTGACTGTGGATGCCATGTGCCTAGCCAGGTTCCTGCAGCCATACTTGCCGGGTCAAGATAGACTGTATCTCCTGGAGCTCTTCCTACACATGCCCCACCTTTCTTTAAACTACTTTGGTCAGAGATCTGTTGTAGCATCTGAAAGACACCCCTAACAGCTTTCACTGCTGTCAGCTATAACATTAGGGATCAGGTTTCCACATCAAGGACTAGAGAGACAGATCTTCACCTATGACCCTCCCTACTAGGAGATGTTCTTGGACCCCCAGATGATATTTCAAGGCCAGCATTTGACATCTCAGAGGGCACCTGCCACAGGTACCAGGTTTGTGAGGGAGGGGCCTGCACTGATCTCCAAAGCTGTACCCTTGGAGAACCTTAGAAACAGAGGATTCTGCCTTGTACTGCTGTGGGCAGGAGGCAGACCCTGGAAGGAAGTTGTAAGGAGTCCTCTCTCTGCTTTGCTCCCCTTCAGCCTCTACTTTGACCAACCTCCCTCTGGCTGGCTAGAAGCCAGAAGGTTATCTTATTTTTTAAAAAAAATTAGTTTTAGCATGATAGAGCAGAAGGGAGTGTTTGTGGAGGCCGCGGAAACGTGGTGACTCACTCTTCTGAAGGCGTTTGGTACACATCACCCCTTACAGAAAGCTGCACTCAGCCGATGCTGCTCCCTGCAGGAGCCTGGGTTCAGGGTCACTCCCAGTCCCCAAATCTCAAAGAGCCTATGGATGGCCTCATTTTCAGTTGGCCAAGAGAAGGTACAGCTTCTTTCTTCTGCCTTTTGTTGGTCTTCAGCCATGGTCAGGGAGTGCCTAGCTTTTGGCCTCTAAGCTTCTGCTTCTTTTGTGAGTTGTTGAAACACGACGCTAAAATAATTAAGACGTCAGATTTTATGTCTTTTGTGCCCACTTTTATGACAACATTTGCCTTTTTCATATCAATTCACAGCACTGCTTTGTACATTAAGGATATTAATCCTTGCAGTGCAGCACGGGCTGCGGGGAATATTTTTTCACTGTGCCTCGACACTGGATTTTATTTATGGCCTTTTTTTTGGAGTTGGGTTGTTCAATTTATAAGTGGTCAAATCTATTAATCTTTTCTTTTATGTATTTGCTTTTGGTTTCATACTTAGAAAGCTCTTTCCCAGGCCAAAATTATATAAGCATTTATATTTTATTCATTCTTTGTGATTTTTATATTCCCCAAAGTAATTTTTACATTGAAGTAAGGAATTTATTTGGGGATACAGTATAAAGTTATAAATTATGGCATAGTTTGATTTCCTTTATAATTTGTGGGGCTGTCTTTAACCTTTATTAAATTCAGATGATATTTAACAAGTAGACAAGATAGATGACGCACCAGATAGATAGACAGACAGACAGACAGACAGAGATCTAGACTGTCCCTTTTATTCCATTAGCCTGTCTTATACTTGGGTTTGTCATGTCTTCTTAAAAATGTAAATTTCCCAGGACCATCTCGACTTAGATTAGGGTGCTGTATAACATAATTAATTAACAAATATATATTGAGCTGGGCCTAGTAGCATAGGCCTGAACACTCCAGCTCCTCTGGCATCTGGGCAGGAAGATATTAAGTTCAACTTTGTCTACAAGTGAGTTCAAGGAGAGTCTGGGAAACCTTGTGAGACATTGTCTCAGATAAAAAATAAAGAGAATGCTGAGGCTGTAGCTCAGTGGTGGAGCACTAGCTTGGCAGACACAGGGGCCTTGGGTTTCTTCCTGAGCCTTGCAGGCAAAGGATTAAAAGGAAGGGAGTTTATACTAAGAGGCTGCACAGACTTTTTCTATTTATGTATGTATGTATTTATTTATGTATTTATTTATTTATTTATTTAGCCTGTTGATTGTGGTCAGTAATTTACATGCAGTCAGTTCTTCTTGCTTTGAGCACTCAGTGTGATGGATTTGACAGGTCCACACAGCAGGGAGTCACCAAGACAATTACTCACGACACACTATCTCATGCTCTCAAGAAAGCTTCATCTACTACTTTTATTTTAAACATCAATTTTTAAAATGTTGGAAAATGTATCATCTTTACTATTTTTTTTTTAAACAGGATCTCACACTGATCAGGCTGGCTTGGAATTTGATATGCAGCTGAGGCTGGTCCTCCTGCCTCCACCTCTCAAATACTAGATTATCGATTTTTGCCACCACAGCCCGTTTCTAGGCTGGAGACTGAACCCAGGGCTCTGAGCGTGCCAGGCAACTTTGTCAACTGAATCACATTCCTAGCTCCTCTTCTCCATCTTAAAATGTATGGTAAAGTCGTGTTAGTTCCATCTGCAGAGTTGGGCAGCAGATCAGCGAGACTTTTCCTCTCTCCAATTGGGCTCTTCTAACTCTTCAAAGTTCCCTCCTCCCTTCCCCCAGTCCCTATAAAATGCCATTTGTCATCCAGCTTCGACAAATTGGCTCCTCCAGGTACTTGGTATAAATGTGGTTGGTTGCACTGTGGGGTTGGCCCTTGTGGGTTGAAAATATTGGAGAAAAAAACCCAACTGCACCTGTAGTGGCCTTTGCAGACATTCCTTCTTCAATTCTCTGAGTCACACAGAGGGAGTTCTGATGTATTGTGTGCATGGCGCCAGGTACTGTGAGATATAGATAATTCAAAGTATGCAGCAGGATGTATGTAAGACACATATGTTCTGTCTTCCGCTGAGAATATAGTACCCTCAGAGGCTGGAGATCACTGTCTGTCTGAGTAAAACATTCCTAAGGCCCACCATATCCCAACACCAAAAGATTTCTCTCTGTGTGTGCATGTTCTTACATGTGCATACATTTACTTGCGTGTATGTGAATGAGGAGGCCAGAGATCAGCTTCAGGGCTTACTCCTCAGAAGTCAGCCACTTTGATATTTGAGACAGGGTCCCTCACTGGCTTGAGGCTCACCAATTAGGCTAGACTGGCTGCCAGTGAGCCCCTACTACTCTCCTGTTTCCGATTTTCTGGGGCTGGGATTACAACTGTATGCACAAGGCCTGACTGTCTGCATGGACAATAGGGCTCAAACTCAGGTCCTCAGACTAATGTGGCTAACACTGTCACCAAATGAGCAATCCGTTGGCCTTCCCCTTTCTCTCCGTTGTACTGGGCAGGTCTCTCAGCATCTAACTCCTGCAGGCACTAGGCCCTCATCTGTTTTCCCTCTTGTCTAGTTTTCCTTCTCCAACAGTGGTGGTATGCACAGCCCTTCCCAGGGTGGAGGCTTCTGAGACTGGCTTTCACTTCCTGTAATGCCTAAGAGGCCCATCCTTGTAGAGGAGATGCTGTGTGTCCTGGCTGTCTCCCATTGTTGAGCCACATTTCATTGTGTGGATGCATCAGAGCTGATTTATCCATTTCCATGCCGGATATAAATTTGGGTTGTTCATGTTTTTGTTATTACTGTCTCATAATGCATTTTTATAGTGAAAGCATCCAATTCCAACTGTAATAGCTCATCTTCCACAACCCTAATGAAATATCCAATGCTAGGGGCTTTCTTAAGAGACAAGGTTTATTTAGATCTCATGTTTAGGGATTCAATGTCCAAACAGCATAGCGCTAAGGGCTCCATTGTTTGCTTGGCCTCATCATGGCAGATGGTCTCACCATAGGCAAGTGCAAGAGTATGAGGTTATGTGTCTAGACAGAGAGGGATGGAGACTTGGAGAGACCTGGCAGGTTTTTATAACTACTGGTTCTACAGAGCAAAAGCCCACCATGGAGAGCACCTTCAATGCTCCAGTTATTTCCTATTGGGTCCTGTCTCTTAAAGGCCCCATTACATCTCCACACAGGGGAGACATTATACAATATGCAAACTATGGCATTGCTGTGCAGGTGCCAGATGCAGCCAGAGTTAGAGGAGAAGCAAGCACCCCTAGAATATGGAAGTAAGAGGGGAAGGACCAACCTCCTCACAGGTCTGAGTCACGTCAGAGGACTTACCGAAATAGCCAGCTCTTACAGAAAATGAAAACCAAAACACCAACCAACTACACACACACACACACACACACACACACACACCTACACCTTCCCCATACCTTACTTGCCCACCAAACAACAACAACAAAAACCAAGCAAAATAGGTCTGGGGAGATGTCTCTGCTAATAATTTTTGCCTCTAAAGCAGGGGGACCTGAGTTCAAGTTTGAGCACCCATGTGGTTGGTTTTTGTTTTGTTTCTTGTTTTTTCCTTTTCTTTTTCTTTCTTTCTTTTTTTAATAGTAGAAACCTCTTAGAATTCTAGTGCTAGAGAGGTGGAGACAGGCAGATCCCTAAAGCTGACTGGCCAAACTGCCTAGACTATGTGCTGAGTTCCAGGCCAGGGGAGCCCCCACTTCTAGAACAAGATGGGGAAAGCCTGAGGAACAACATCTAAGGTTGTCATCTGGCCTCCACATGTGTAGCTGGGTGAGGACATTTTCCTGGCATCTACAAGGCTCTGGGATTCATCTCCATCTATAAGGATTGCAAAAGCCACACATGCATACGCACATGCACACGCACACACACACACAGATACACATACACACAGTGTCTCTCATGATTCTAACATAGCTCAGGATCCACATCCCAGAGCCACTGCTTGCTGACAGTGTGACTTTAGACAAGTCACTTGACCCCTGAGAGTCTCAGTCTCATTGTGTATAAAATGGAGTCAGGAATGTATCCTTCATTTAGCCGTGGAGGTGGATGAGCTGCCATCTGTAACGAATCTGGCAGAGTTTGTGATTCATAACACACCCACTGTGGGTGTGACTCTTAATAACACACCCACCGTGGGCGTGACTCCTAATTGCCCATCTTTGGCAAACCCAAGGTGCAGAGAGCTGACCACACACTCCACACTGCCTCAGCCTCCCACCTAAGGGAAGCTGTGGTCCTGGCTGAGGCGCCAGGCTATCTTCCTCTGCATCCCATCCCCACCCTGGGCATCTCTCAACTGCATCCTGCACACGCAGACTCCCCCCTGAGCATCTGGTGAAGAAATCACTAGAGAACCACAGGAGTCCTCAGGCTGGGGGTGTAGTCCCCACAGCCCCCCAGCTCTGGCCCATCGATTTGCAGGAACTGAGAGAAGACAAGCACCTGGGAAATAACAGCCCCATCAGGCAACCATTCTCCACTGCACCCTTCAAAGTGATCAACAGCCCTTTGGCTCTCATCCTAAAGATGGAGGGGAGGGCATGAGTCCACCCAAGTCCAGCCTGCACTGCTGGCTACCTGAGAGCCAGAAACTGTGATGGATGGAGCCCCTGGGACACAGAAAGAAAGCCACAATCTCTATACATCACCATAGGGGTACAAGGATCAATGTGGTCCCTTGTCTCCAAACCCCAGTCCCAGAACTTTAGTTTTAGGAGAGTGAGGGCCACAGTTGTTTATTTCCACACCTAGTAGGGCCAAAGTAAATATGAGATACATGATTGAATGAATGAATGAATGAATGAATCCTTGTTCTGTCTCTCCTGCTGTTAGAATTTTGTCCAGTTACTTATGGACCAGTCAAATAGACAGTGGGAGCCTTGGTTTTCTCATCTGTAAAATGGAGCTGTGGGGAGCATTGAGTCTGCATCCCAAGCCCCGAGAGGGTTGGAAGATGAAACAGCAATGAAGCTGAGGTCAAGGTGGTGGAAAACGGACATCGTGAGTTCAAGTCTGGGCAGGCAGCTGACTCAGAGTGCAACGGACCCCTAGGATGTCTGGTGGCCTCTTTTATCTGGGTCCCATCTGCCTTGGAGCAACCAAACGGAGACAGGGCCTTCTGTGTTTTCTGCAGCATGTGACATTCCTGAGGGACATGGGATGCTTAGGCAGAAAAGGTCCTTGGGTGTCACGGATGGAGGGACATCCCTGTTTCCCCTGTGGCAGGCTCACAAGGCAGAGTTCACAGTGGAAACCTAGCTTTTGTGTGGGCAAGGTGCTTCAGATACCAAGGTGAGGATGTCACTCTTAATGACCAAGACAGTGGGAGCTATGGGAGGTCCTGGAGCAGCAAATAGACCTAGAAGACCTTACCTTTGTTAGACAATTGATGCTTTAATGCCTCCCCCAAAAGGGATCTGTGGTGGACATTGGTGGTACTTGGAGTTGAGGAATGAAGGAAACAGCCAGGAAGGTCACTGTCCCATGGGGCAGCAGCCCTCTACAGACATGGATGCAGGAGTCCTTCAGTGCTTCAAGCCTTAGTCTGTATCCTGAGATGGACATGGAAGAATCCAGTGTGGGGATGCCAGGGGCTCTATGCTCACGGTAACAGCAGGGAGCAAGGCTGGGGTATGGCTAGCCATAGCAGGCTGAGACCCGGGGAGAGAGAGAGAAATGACTCAGAAAAGGTCTGTGGATCCTAAGCTAGACCTCTGCAACAGGCTCGGGTGCTGTTGGGACGACATGAGTACTATTCCTAAGGAGATCCAGGCATGAGCGAGAGACTCCTTATTTTTTTCCCCAGAGTTTTCCTTCCCTGACACCTTCCCCAAGCCATCAGGAGCCTGAGGCATGTACCCACAGTGCCGTCATGAGGAAGAGAAGGGTCACCTTCTGTGAAATGTGGGTGAGGCCCACCTGGACTCCTCCTTCCTCCTCCCTTTGTCCCTAGTAGCATCCCCTGAGCACCTCATGGGTATGGAGCAAACAAGAGAGTTGAGCCATTCTTAGGGGGAGTGGAGTCCTTTCTTTGCATGGAGTTTCCAGAAAAACTGCCTTGTATGTTTGGGAGAAGAGAGTAGCGTAGTTTGAAGATGCAGCATAATTCATATTCCTGGCTCCCTGAAATCCAACCTCATCAAATGTTCACCTCCAACACCACTGCAAGAAGAAAGAGGAGGGCTGGTGAGATGGCTCAGCGGGTAAGAGCACCCGACTGCTCTTCTGAAGGTGATAAGTTCAAATCCCAGCATCCACATGGTGGCTCACAACCATCTCGTAACGAGATCTGGCTCCCTCTTCTGGAGTGTCTGAAGACAGCTACAGTGTACTTACATATAATAAATAAAATAAATCTTAAAAAAAAAGAAGAAGAAGAAAGAGGAGGGGTAGGGGGAAGACAGAGAGGGAGAAGGAAGTGGGGAGGGAGGAGGAGGAGGACATACTGGGACATCTCTGATGGGGAGCTTGCTGGCAGTAGGACCAGCTGATCTTTTCTGCTGTAACTGATCACCAAGCTGGGAAAGAAGGTACCCTACTCCTATAGCTATCTGCAGGCAGGGTCAGCGGAGCCCACACAGGGTAATGAATCCTCCTAGAGAGTCTTGGCAGAGCCATCATGGTTGAAGATCCCCTGGGCCTCACCCCCTATGTGAAGATTGACAGTCTGTCCATGCTGTAGGTTCTGGGCAGTTATAGGTCTTCACTCTTGGGCTTTTCTGAATAGATCACTGGCTATTTCTTCATTCTCTTCCCCTTTCCAGGAAAGACAGCCTGGGCCCTGGAGAGTGTGCAGATTGACCACAAGGCAACAACATTAACAGACTCAGGAAGAGAGACCTAGACCCTGTCCCACTAATGCTCGACTCTGGATTAGGGAGCTGTGACTCAGGATCAGGACAGAAGTAACATCCAAAATAAAGATAGATAGATAGATAGATAGATAGATAGATAATAGATAGATAGATAGATGATAGATAGATGATAGATAGATGATAGATAGATGATAGATAGATAGATGATAGATAGATAGATAGATAGATAGATAGATAGATAGATGATAGATAAATAGATGATAGATAGATGATAGATAGATAGATAGATAGATAGATGATAGAGAGATAGATGATAGATAGATAGATGATAGATAAATAGATGATAGATAGATAGATAGATAGATAGATAGATAGATAGATAGATAGATAGATAATGGATGGATAGATAGATGATAGATAGATAGATAGATAGATAGATAGATAGATAGATAGATAGATCCCTTAGTCCCAGTTTTGATTATCAGTTCTAAGAGAAAAGCATTCAGTCCAGGAGGCTGCCTCTCTGTCATTTTATAATGAAATTCATTTCTTCTACCCCAAGCTTTTAGTGACTAAGTTAAGCAAACTGCGGAAGGGGGAGAGGAGGCTCAGGCAAGTGGGCGGGACATGCTTAGAGACCTGTCACTCACAGGAGGCTGAGTCGTGACTCAGAGGCTTTTACATACTGCACCCACACAAACATGCATACATACCTGCAGATACGTACATGTGCACGCATGTGCACATGCATACACACACACACACACAGAGACACACGCGCGTGCACGTGCGCTCCTAAAAGATCACCTCAAGTCCTCAGTGTTAATCATATAACTTCTGACTGCAGCCCCCTTGTGACACACGAGCCCTTTCTGCATACCTCACTTTCCTAATCTGTAAAGTGGACGGTATCAAACTCAGGTTACTGTCTGACACAGGAATGGAAGAAATGTGCAGACTCAAATGAAGTTACTAACGCCAGCTTTGACAGTAGCCTACTGAGTGTTCTAACAGGTGACTACTAGACAGCCTTCCAGGCACTGCTTGTTTACTTGTTTCTAGAATTTTCCTTTTGTTCCTTTAACAGTGCTTTAACAGACGATCCCCGATGGCAGTCCAGGTTGGCAGCCATGATGGAAGCTCTGACGTGAGGAGGCCCGGCTTTACTGAGCAACTATTATGTGCCAAGTCCTACACTTAGAACTTTTCCTCATCTGACTTTTTATAGAAAACCAATGTCATCCTCACCAACCCTTGAGACGGCAAAGCAGAGTTCTGGGGTCATAGAGTCCCTGCCCAGCTCTATCCCTACGGTTAAGAAGCCATGAAGCCACGGAAGACCAGGGGTCTCCAGGGCAGAACTGAATCCTACAGGATTTTGTTTGTCTTAGTTAAAGTTTCTACTGCTGTTACTGAACACCACGGCTAAGAGGAACTTGTAGAGGAAAGGGTTGATTTAATCTTACAGCGTACACCCCATCACTGAGGGAAGCCAGGGCAGGAACTGGAGAAGACCAGGGACCTGGGGCAGGAGCTGACACAGAGGCTGCTAAGGGGTGCTGCTCACTGGCTTGCTCCTCTTGGCTTTTCAGCTTGTTTTCTCATACAATCCAGGGCTGGCAGCGGCAGAGTGGGCTGGGCACTCCCTCATCAATCACCAGTGGAAGTCTTGGAAGACTTTAGCTGGGTCAAGTTGACTAAAGAAACAAAAACAACAAAACAAACAAAAACAAAACAAACAAAAACAATAAAACAAACAAAAAATAACAAAACAGGCAAACACAACAAGCAAATAAACAAACATCAGCCAGCACATTCTTGGTTCCCACTTCTACAGCACCCCAGACTCCAAAGATTAGGGTCTCCTTCCTGTACCTGGCAAGGAAACCAAGACCTCACCAGCTCAGTGCTGCTCCAGAGTCCTGCCTCCTCCAGCTTCCCTGAGCTCCCCTCACAGGGGATTGTCCCATACCAGGCTGAATCAGGATCTGCTAAGCCCTTCACTGTCACTGTCCCTGGAAAGGCAGGCAGCCTCACCCACCTCAGCCAACAGCCCCAGTAGCTCTGGAGGAGTGATTGCCTGCCCTGCCTCCCAGTCCCTCCCCCAGTACCCCCTCATCCCAACCCCCCTGCACCTGAAGTGTCACATGCTACCCTAGTGTCCAGATACTTTCTCCTGGGACTCACATCGGAGTGGAGGTTCCACAGAATCCCTTGCATCTCAAGCCCCTGTCCCCTCAGTCAGTCCTCCCTGCAGCCCAGGAGGAAGGACAACGAAATCCTGCTTTTTAACACAGGAGGAAAAGCTCATGGAAGCAAACCCACTCATCCAAGATGCCTCAGTCTGCAGATGGCTAGGACAAGACTCGAGTCTAAGAGGGTCTGACACAAATGCTGGCCCCCTTTCCACTCTGGCTCTTGGAGACTGTCTTTGGCTGACACTGATCTAACCACATACCTACTGCCTCCACCCTATGCTTTGGACTTCACTTGGCCGTGACTGGCAGCAGATAGGGGGCGGGTGGGGGGGCATGTGTGATGCAGGATCATGGCTGCCCAGGACAGGGTTGTCGTCTGTCTATGTCAGGCCTCTCAATGAAAAGCCCGTGCACATATAGGATTGGGGTTGAATGACAACCAGAGAGCGGTAGCTGTGGACCAGGAAGCAGGGTCTAAGCCTTGGCGCACGTCTTTAATCCCAGCACTCAGGAGGCAGAGGCAGATGGATTTCTGAGTTTGAGGCCAGCCTGGTCTACACAGTGAGTTCCAGGACAGCCAGGGCTACACAGAGAAACCCTGTGTCGAAAAACCAAAAGGAAGAAGAAGAAGAAGAGGAAGAAGAAGAAGAAGAAGAAGAAGAAGAAGAAGAAGAGGAAGAGGAAGAGGAAGAGGAAGAGGAAGAGGAAGAGGAAGAGGAAGAGGAAGAGGAAGAGGAAGAAGAAGAAGAAGAAGAAGAAGAAGAAGAAGAAGAAGAAGAAGAAGAAGAAGAAGAAGAAGAAGAAGAAGAAGAAGAAGAAGAAGAAGAAGCACACCTTCAGTGAGGAGGTCAGGGTCCAGGTAGTGGAAAGCTGCACACCTCAGGCCAGGAAAGAAGCCTTGGCCTCAGCAAACATCTAAGTTCTTCTTCCAGGACACAGGCTCATAGCTGGAAACACAGAGATGCAGGTCTCAGGCAAGTAAGAAGCCACGCTGCAAGGATGCAGGCTGCCCAGGGAAGGTGGGGAACAGCCTGGGTTCAGATCCCATCTAGCACTTCAGCCTGTGAGACAGAGATGAAGTGGGCAGGCTCTGCCCTTGCATGGTCTCAGGTCTGTGGACTTAGGAAATAGTGGGTACGTGGCTGTTAAGGTCCCACAGACCCCAGACTTGGATCTGTGAGGCATCTCTGGGGAGATAAGTACCCAAGTTTACCAGTTATTACCCAAGGCTTGATCATCTGCAGGACTCTCCCAGCCCTTCTTTGTTGTAGGTTGCTGTCTCAACCCAAAGCACGGGACCCCTGAGGTGGGGCAGAATGGTTCTCACTGAAGCATGTGCTCAGTAGGGTGCCCCAGCCATCCCCAGAATACCACCAAGACAAGAGCTGTGTGGACTATTATGTCCAGGGTGTCAGGACTTGGCCACATCGGGATAGAGCTGGTTTCAGGGTTGCTGGGATCTCTCCCCAGGCAGCAGGTTGGAATCTGCCTTTTTCTCAGCCCTGAGGTCTTCAGCACACTGGCCCCACCCCTTTCACTTCTGGAAGCAGAGAGGACAGATTGTGAAGTTGCTCATGGCGTTAGGGGGTAGGGCGGGAGAAGAGGAGCTGGGTGATTAAAGCCCCCTGCAGCTGGGACATGATTGGGCTGTGGTGAACATCTTCCCACGGCTCTTCCTACAGTGAGCACTATTTTCTCCAAGTTGAGTGTTCACAGTGAACGCAGAGCTGGGCATCTGAGTGTGTCAAGGACTTGAGGCAGACACTGACAACACACTGGCCAGTTACTTCCCAGGAATGATGGTTCCCATTTGAGCCACCGGGCAATCTAAGTCAGAGACTCCTTTTCTCTGGGCCTGTTGCTGTTTTCAAACTCACTCCTAACTTGATAGTAAGGTCGCTATTGGAATGATGTTTTCTCCCTGAGCACATTAGTGAGTAGTCTTCTAATGTTCACTATCATTTTGTTACACATTTAAAGCATCTCGGATGTCTCATGAAATGAGGGCCACAGGGTTCCTTGGGGACAAATGTGGGGGTCGGCTTGCAAAAAGACCAGAAGGGGCCTGAGATGTGACCAAGTTGGTACAACTCTCTTGCCTAGCCTCCATGGGGCTCTGGGTTCCATCCCCAGCTAGCCTAGACTCGAATTAGTGGCTTGTAATTTTAGCAATTGAAGACCCTATCTTCAAACAACGACAAAACAAGCCAGGGCACTGAGTTCATGTAGTATGCAGTGTATTGTTTCTTATACCTTCGTGGCTCTCACATGCTACACATTTTAAAGCCGATTTAACATAGGAATGAGCTGTCTCATGCTTTCATTCACTCAAACACACACATGCACGCACAAATGGCAATCAGGAAAGACACACAATTATATCTCCACTGAGCTTGGTGGTGGCGCCTATGAATTATTGAGTAGGTCGATAACTAATTCATGACTTTTCTGCTACAGATGGTGTCATTAGAAACTCATTGAGTAAAAATCTCGTGAACCCAGGGCCTTCCTAAAGCTGGAGTAACCCAACTGTTTCCATGAATGTGTGAATGAGAGTGTGTGTGTGTTTCTATAGGATGTGTGTATGTATGTGTGCATGCCTGTGTATATGCCTCTGTGTGCACGTGCCTGTGTGTGTGTGTATGTGTGTGTGTGTGTGTGTGTGTGTGTGTGTATGCTTTCTGTGTATATGTGCATGCCCATACAGATATGTGTATCTGTATGTTCTGTGAGTGTGTGTGCCTGTGTATGTATGTCTAAATGTTGTGTGTATGTGTGTGTGTGTGCGTGCCTGTGTATGTATGTGTATATGTCTCTATGTGTATGCATTTGTGTCCAAACACACCTCTGGCTGTTTACTGAACATTGAAGGCATGTTCCCAAACAATCCCAGGCTAGCCTTGAACTCGTTATGTAGCTGAGGATATTCTTGAACTAAATTAATTAATTATGTGTAAGAGTGTTTTAAATGGATATATGAATGGACTTCATGTGTGTGCAGTGCCTACAGAGGCCAAAAGATCCCAGGGCCTGGAGTTGAAGATTGTTGTGAGCCTCCACATGGGTGCTGGGGACAGAAATCTGCACGTGCTCTTAACTGCTGTGCTGCCTCTGCAGGTCCTTGCACCCTGCACTCTACTTATTCATCTGTTGATAGACTCTTGGGTGTTCCCACCTTCTGGTTACAGTAAATAATATAATGGTGTCCAAGTATATGAGCCCCTGCTTTCAATGTCATTAATTTAATTATTATTATTTTTTAATTCAAAGTGTGGAATTTTGTGTTTGCTGCTCATTTACTGTGCTCTAAATACCTTATTACACTGTGGTGGTTTGGATGAGAAATGCCCCCCTCTGCTCTCAGGGGAACCCCATCTAAAATAGTACTCGATCTCCTCTTCCTATCCATTCCCAGCCCCGCAGTCCAGATTCATAATCTTCACCAAGGCTTTTTTTCCCCTTATTCCACAGACACTTTAGGAGTGCTTGCAGCTGACACCAGGAAGCAAGGGAGGCCAGACATGATCTCAGCTCTCAAAGACCTTCAGTGGCCTGCATGACCAGACCAGACAAAGGCGGGAACCACCAGGACCCTGTGTCCCAGTGTGTGACGTGACTGGAGCCCAGAGAAAGGTTCTTGAAACCAGACGGAATGATGGAGCATCTTAGATGCTGCTGCCACAGTCAAGGCACGAGGGATGAAAAATCACCAGGCAGACAAAGGGCTGAGGGTGGCTTGGATCAAGGAGGTGCATCACCGACTTCTTTCTCCCTTCTTCCCCNCTCTCCCTCCTACCCCTCTCTCTGCCTCCCATCTCACCTCTCACCGTTGCTGGGATCATAGACACCAACCACCACACTGCTTTCAGGCTGGTGCTTTACCCACTGAGCCATCTCCCCAGCCCCGCCCACTAACATATCTTTTAAAAAGAATTGTTTCTTTTATAGGTGTTAGTGTTTTGGTTGCATGCATATACATACCCACATGTGTGGCTGGTGGCCACAGGGGTCAGAAGAGAATGTCTGATACCCTGGAACTAGATGACTGTGAGCTACTACATGAGTGGGGGGAACTGAACCCAGGTCCTCTGTAGGCGCAACAAGAGCTTTTAACCACTGAGCCATCTTTCTAGCTTCCTTTTAACATTTCTAATACCCTCTGTCAGGTTTCTAGTCCTTCCAGTAGTCTTTCTTACATAATCCCCCTAAGAACTTTGTATGGGGGCAATGATTGAGTGACTGCCTTAAATTGTCAACTTGACACAATGTAGCCACCTGAGAAGGGTACCTCTGCGGAGGGATTTTCCTGATCAGACTGGCCTGTGGGTTTGTCTGTGAAGGGATGATCTCGATTTATAACTGATGTAGGAGGGCCCAGCCCACAGTGGGTAGTACTATCCCTAGGCGGGTGGACATGAGCCGTATGAAGGAGCTAGCTGACCAGGAGCCTGTGATCTAGCAAGCAGCAGTCTGCCTTGTATTCTGCTTCTCTCTGTGATGGACTGGGCCTGTAAGGTAAAACAAATCCTTTTGTATGCTAAGTTGCTTTGTTCAAAGGACTGTCAGTGACTGATCCCATTTTGCAGATGAGGATGTGGAGGAATGGTTACCCAACTGAAGAATGGCAGAACTCCCATTCAGCTACAGGTCAACTTGATTCCAGACTGGAAGGTCTGAGCTGCAGGAATTCATTTCCCTGTAGGTGGGAGAGGAGCGTTGGGTGGAAGACTCCACAGCGCTCAGGTACTGGCAAGGACAAATGAGAGGAGTCTGAATACGGTGACAATAAGATCAGATTTGGAAATTTTCAAATAGAATTCTAACCATCGCTACAATAGCCCCTTCTGTGTCCTGCAGTGGGAGAGGAAAATACCTACTTGGTTGGCTGGCCAATGGGGTAAAGAGCGAGCAGCGCCCCCTTGAGGGTGGCATGGGAGTGGCAGCAGGGATCCCATTATCCTCTCCCTGCCTGGCTCAGCGCTCCGCTCCTCCCGTGAAGAAACTGCCCTCTGGCCCTAACCTTCTAGGGTCTTAGATTTTATTAAAGCGAGTGACATTTTCTCTTAAGTTTCTGTCTCTTGGAAAGCCTAATAAACATCATCTAATGAACAAGGAGGGCCTCCAGGGCACGGTAATATACACTATGCCTAGTTTTGACTCATCCTGCTCTCTTCTAGAACAATCCTAATTAAGTAGAAGGTGCCAGGAACTCTAAAAGAATTTACCAACTGTCTCTCAAAGTAACTCTGATTAATAGCAGAGGCACAAAAATGTCTCTATAACCAGGTCACATGATATAATACAAATGACTGTCTGTTGCTATTTTTAAGTAATGTTTATTAAAATCCCTTGGCGTGTAATAAATTTAATTTACAGCTGCTTGCAGTCTGACTTACACACACAGCCTCCCGTGGCTCAACTCATTAACACACTTGGGGAAGAAATGTGTTTTCTCTCGAATTCTCCCATTCCATTTCTCCTTCCTTATAAGGCCAGATTGTGAGACTCTTTGAGAGCAAACACCTGCCCTTGTCTCCAGTACAAATTGTCTTAAGTGCCCAGTTTGTCAATTATTGCAAAGGCATGCAGTACAGGTTTGTGTTAGATAGCCTGAAGCAAAGAGTTGAAGGAAGACTTTGGTGAGTCACCTGGTGCTCCTAGTAGCCATCACCCTCTGTGGGAAGGATAAGATAGATGAGGCCTGGAGTCAACCTGATCTAGTGTTCTGGCTCCGGAGGCCAAAGACCTGGATTCTAATTCTGCTTCTGAGTTTGAGTTGAAAGACAGCAAGTGGCGTTCATCTGATTCCTTCCATTTTATGGCTAAAGAGCCAAATCCAGAGATCAAATATTTTGGCTGGCTAACATGTGCCATGAAGGGTCGGAGAGGACGTATCTAAAGCCTTGCATACGCTTTGCAAATCAAGAGGTAGGAAAGAGAAATGCTGCTCACATTGCGTAATCCTCCTAAGAACTTTGTGGAGCACAGTGACTGTCCTGGTTGGTCACAAGAAAGAACGAATTTCCACACATTCCTATTAAAGAAGCCACATATGATAGGTAAGTTCAGAATTGTGTGATCTGCCTGTGCTAAGGAGAAGAATATCAACCATCTTTCTCCTAATCAGGATGAGAAAATAATGTCATCTGTCCTAACCATTCATAGCTCACGGGCTGTACAAAAATAGCTAGGTAGTGGCTACACACATGGGCCATACTTCAACAACTAACATGAAGTAGCCCTTTTGATATGAGGCATGGGGGGGGGGAGGAGCAACTACTCTACCAGGTTCTAAATGCAGTACACTGATGGTTAGCTGGGGGGAAAGAGAGTCTTCAACATTGAAAAAATGTATTTATGTGAACTGCATGAATATGCTTTGACTATGTGTGTGTGTGTGTGTGTGTGTGTGTGTGTGTGTGTGTGAGGGAGGGGTAACTTAGGGAAACAGTTCTAACAGTTGTCTCCTTCCACCGTGTGGGTACCAGGGATCAAACTCAGGTCATTAGACTTAGCTGAGAATGCCTTTACCAGCTCAGCCATCTTACCAGCCAAACCTTTTCATGTTCTCTTCGTAATCTTTCTAAGGTCACAACCACGCTGTAGAGCCCTAGTGGTTGACAAGAAGAAATGTTCACTTTGACTGTAAGTTTACACAATCACCTTGATCTTGGCCAAGCTCTGTTGACCCTGGCAGGCTTGCTCATGACCGACTGTCGTCAGAGATCAGCTAACAAGCTTTGAGGAGGATGCTGTCTGGGCTTGCAATTGGCTAATTTGAGGTGTCCTGGGTTCCACAGCCCTTTCACCTCTGGCAGGCTAGTGTGGACAGGGTCTTCATCTGACCACAGACAGAGAAGGGTAAGCAAACAGGCCAAAGCACACAACACCCAGCACTGTCTGGTTAGTTCAGAGCAGGGGCAATGACTGTAAGTTAGAGTCTGAGTGGCCCTGGGTCACATGGCATGGCAGCTGGGTATGGTGAAAGGCCTTCATTAATTCTTTCTGTGTTGCTAAAGATACCAGGAGCTTGGAAATGCAGAGAGAGGAGATATTTGGCCCACAGAACTGGTAGCTGGGAAGTCTAGGGAACAGTGTCTGCATCCAGGAAAAGATGACTTCTTTGTCATCGTTGCATGATGGAGAAGGAGAAAGGGAACCATGGGGAAGAACAAGCCAATCACACAGGCTCCTCTGGCTTTGTCACAGTCACCTCTGCTCAGGATCACTCATTCCTTCAGGATCCCACTCATCTGGAACCATGGAAATTGGGTTTTGAAGGAGGATTCAACATGAGCCAATCACCTTCTTCTGAGCCCTGCTTCTTAAAGGCTCAGAACCTCCATATCTAACTTTACCTGGACACCAAGCTTCTGGCAGATAAAACCTCTTGGAGACAAACCACATCAGACCCAGCGGGACTAATTCAGCCCAGTTTCTCATAGAGATGGGCAGTAACACAATAACAAGCGCTACTTTGTATCAGCGCCGTTCCTCACATCCTATTAACAGCAAGTGCGGGCCATTGTTGACCTGAGTATTGGCACTGAGCTCTGGCGTTCACTCTCACTGCCTGGATGGTACCCAAGGCTCAAAAAGAATGGTTTACTCCAGAGCTCTTATTAACCTCACCAACTACCTGAGACAGCCATCTTATAAAGAGGGGAGCTTCTCTGGGACTTAGAGTTTCCAAGACTGAGTGACTCAGAAGCACAGTATGGCAGGAATGTGTAGCAAAGTCATTCTACTCATGTTGGGGTGTAAGAGAGGAAGAGGAAAAGACTGTGATCCTAGTGGTTCCTTCAAGATCATGAACCCAGAACACTTCCTGGTAGGTTCTACCTCTTATAGAGTATCTATACTTTATGAAAAACACGTGGAAGAACACCATAGTACAGATTTGACAGAAATTTTAGCCACCTGCTAGTCCCTCAATACCCATTTCTCTATTGCTCATTAGTACTGGACTCCTTGAACTTATGGCTGTCCTGATTAATTGCTTCTCTTGCAGCTAGGTATGGTTTTGTGATTATGTCCAGGGCAATAGAGTCCAAGCAGAAGTGTCATGTGAGACTTCCAAAAATGACTTTTAGGAGGAAGAATGTATTCTTTTTCTCTTTCCTTTTCCTGCTGGTAGGGCTGGGGATGTGACACCTAGACTTTGAGTTGCCATCTTGAACTACAAGGTAAGAAGACTCCTACATGCCAAAGATGGCAGCTCTCTGAGTAAGAGAGAGCATAAATATTATTCTATGAGACACTCTACTACCCACCTCCAAACACACACAAACGCATATGCACATATGCAAACTTCCCTTTTTTTCCAGAGTGAAAATAAAATTCTTTCATGATTAGGCTTCTCTAGACACTGCTGATCACATATTGTATTTACATTGTATTTTTATATTTACAAAAACCTATTCTCATTTATTTTTTCTTATGATATTCCCAGGCAAAACAAATTATGTTATCTATGTTCTCATTTTATAAATGAAGAGACAGAGACTTGGGGAGTTTAAACAGTTACCCAAGATTAGTGTGTTAGGCAAAAATCCTGAATTATGAGACTCTTGGGTCAAGCTGTCCGTCAGCCCACCAGTCTCACTTACATCCTTAATCCTCGCCCCTGGACATGGCTGTGACAGGAGAGAAAGGCAGGGAGAATCTGGAAGCCTGAGAAAAGGGAGAGGAGCCCCTCATTCAGGCATCCGGCTAGAAGGAAGAGCTGTAGCACAATGAATAAGACCCATCTTCCTTCCCAACAGCAAACCTGTAGTCTTCTAGGAATCT
This sequence comes from Mus minutoides, assembly GCA_902729485.2. NCBI lineage: Eukaryota > Metazoa > Chordata > Mammalia > Rodentia > Muridae > Mus > Mus minutoides. The sequence goes on along the minus strand of LR750191.1, from coordinate 188,756 downwards.
CACTGGAAATCCCATTTGTAGGGAAAGGACATTTGACAACCCCTATGTAAACCTAGCGACTTCTGTATCACCTGTCAGATTAGAGCTCAGTCCAAGGCATCTCCAGAGACACTCTGTAATTCCACTTGTCCAAAAAATTGAGAAAATGTCTCACAAGGTTTCTTAGAAACTAGAGAGCCGCCACCCAAATGATGTATATGGCTACTGCTAAGATAATCCATCATGACTTCCCCTTAAGGAGCCAATGACTGCCCCTGGGTATGGTACATGATCCACCCCATCCCCTCATTTACATAATGAGTTCCAGGCTGTGGTGGTTTGACCATGAACAACACCATAGGCTCATTAAAAGGAAGGCAGGGACCTTGTTTAGCCATTCTGATCCCCAGGGCTCAAGGCCGAGTACAGAGCCTTCAATGCAGACATGCTTTTTTGAAAGCCAAGTGAGGGAGGTGGTAACAGTACTGTGAACCCCAACTGATCTTTCTACATCAGACCCCGAGAAAGCTGTGCACTTCCGAAAGTCATCAGGAACAAGCTGTGTGCCCGGCTGGCTGGTGCTGGTGTGAGCGGCAGGTCTCCAAGCTCCTGGGTGCTTCTGACATTTCTAACTAAAGTAAATGGCAAAGCCCTCCCTCCCTGAAAGATCTACAAAGCCCGGGGCCAGACAGGTTTCCAGGCAGCAACCATTCCCAGAAAATCCCACTGTAAACAAGAGGCTGTAGAATTCAGTGAGTTCCCCACTTGGAGGTAAAGTCGCCCAAACCTTTCATCGTAAAGCGGTGGGTGCACGCGATATAGAACTTGACAAATTGTATCTTCCCAGTCATTCCCTCAGCAAACACAGGCTGGGCTTCAGTGAGTCCAGCTCCAATCTGTCTTGAGAACATAGCAGTTGAGCTCCCAGTTGATGTCCTCACAAAGCAGAGCGGAGAGCCGGTGAGAGGGCTCCTGGTTTAGGTGGGAAATCAGCCCAGAAGCAAGAAAGATGTGGCTGAGAGGATTGGGGAAGGAGTCAAGGTACTGCTGTCGAGATAAGCGCTCCTTCCATCAGGGCCCTTAAAGGAGGGCAGAGAAGATCTCAGAGCCAGCCAATGTTCAAGGTAGAAAGTCTAGGTATGGTCACAGTAGCCTGATCTGTCATGGAAGGAGCTCTATAGTTTAGGCACCACCAACACATGTGGGTTTGGGCTCCTACACAGGGTTACTGAATTTTCAAGCAGAGAAATAACAAGGTGTTGCAGCAGGCATTTAGGGGGTGAGAGAGAGAGGAGCATCCCACCCACCCCCCAACTCCTCTGGACCTATCAGTGGGTTGAGGGGACATAGTATGCAGGCAGCCTCTGTTCCAGGCAGCAAAGAAGGAAGCTGAACTCCTGCCCGCATGGATCTCACTTCCTAGCAGGGTAGACAAGTCATAAACAAAAGAGATATATAGTTTAATATGTGTGCTACAAAGCTCGGGACGCTGAGGGGATTGAGAGTGAGGTAATAGGCTTGTCATCAAGCCTGGGGACATGAATTTGATCCTTGGGACCCACATGGTGGAAGGAAAGAGGGTATTCCTACAACTTGTCTTCTGGCCATCACTTGTGAAGCTGGTGGGTTGGCTGTCAATAAAGCAGGGCTGTGTGGGTAAGTGTCTCGGTGTGTTTGGCGTTGATGTCACAGAATAGCTCAGATGGCTCAATTTACAGAGACTGGGAGCTCATTTGTCACAGTTTGGGGGTTTGGGAATCTAAGACTGGGAAGTTTGTTGTCTGGCAAGAGCTCTGTCTGTTTCCAACATGGCATCTGTACCCCGAGGAATGCCGCCCCTCCAGTGTCCCTAAGGCAGAAGGGTGTGAGCTCACAGCATCAAGTCCTTTCCGTTGGAGCACTCATCCAGTCAAAGGCAGAACCCTCATGGCCTAAACATCTCCCATTAGCTTCCTCATTGGGACCCAGGGCCAAACATGAACTTGGATGGCATGAAGTTCTCAAACCATAGCAGTGTGTAGTGCTGTCAAATTGAGACCTGAGTGAGGGACTGGGTTCTGACGACTGGACAAGAGCTGTCCAGACATTGGGAAGGACCTGGCTGAGGCAATCTCAGGCCAAAGGGTTTGAGAAATAACAAGATGGCTGACCGAAGGGGTTGGGGTTGTGTCTATAACCTCGACAGGCTGTAGAGAGATAAGCCGCAGGAGACAAGAAGGCAGTTGAGCTCAACGGGACTCAGTACCTGGTGTTGGAGCAAACTTCAGGAGCCTGACCCTGAGTGGTTTATTCTAGGCACATTTAAGCACATCACACTTTGGCAAAACCTTTTCTGGAAATAATTAACTCAGTCCCGCCATGCACAATAAAACATACATAAATCTCCTTGAGGAGCCAGGTAAGCTAACTACAAATCAGACATGGCTCCATTGAAGCATACTGGGGAGCATACGGGGCAACTCAGCGAGAGCAGGGGTGATGGCAATGGGCCTTTAGCTAGTGATGGCCCTGACTTAGGGAGAATAAGTCTGGAACTGAGTTAGCTCCTAGAACACCAACGCAGAAGAGATAACAAGGCCAGAACTGAGCTGGTTTCCAGAATTCTTCACGGTTTCACCAATTGTAATAGAAACCATAGTACAATCGAAAGTATACTAATGTCACTGCTTGGCCTCTAAAGATCATATCAGAGACTAATATCTAACCCTTCTGGAAACTTCCCCTAGACCTGCATAAAGAGTGGGCTGGAAACTCCTCGAGTAGTCGCCTTTTTGATGAATGGTTGACCCACACATGCTGGTAATTTCTACAAAATAAATGCTCTTTGTCCTTGCACACTGTTTTAGTCTGGGGTCTTTCTTCAGTGATTCTTGGACCTTAACAGCTACACAGTTAGAGCCAAGGTCACGGGTCTAGTAAGCACATCTGTACACAGCCCTTCGTACTACATTCCTTCCCTTGAAGGAACAACCTGTGTGCTTAGCATTCCAATTTCCCCAATTGTATATCTGTGCACACGAAAACCTTCATTCCACAACAGGGGATGTGGAAAGGCTGTGGGGGAGAGGCGAGGGGGACTCTGGTCCATAGGCCTCACTACATGGGGCTTGTTCAGTAATGCAGCCTCATCGGCCCTCTTGGATGTATTCACCAAGCTCCTGAACTCAAAGGTGCATAGCAGATGTCCAGCTAGGAGAGGAGGCTGGCTTCCAGCTATGAAAGAGCCAGAATTTCATGTGAGTCTGCTCTGTGGCAGGCTTGAGCTACTGGCCCAACTGGTATTGTTTTTATTATTTTTCATTGCAGGCAGGCAGGGTATTAGCCTCATCTTTATTTTATAGTCAGCAAAACAGAGGCTCAGAAAAATCCAAGAAAACTTCCCAGATTTGTCCTGGAGTCAACTGACACCAAGATCAGATTTCTCTCTGCAGACTGTCTGGGCTATACTCTTCCGGTCTGTTTTCCGTTGCTATAAGAAAGTACCTGGGGCTGAACCCTTTGCAAAGAAAAGAGTTTTATTTAAATTATAGTTTTAGATGTAGGAAACTTTCTTTTAAAATACGTTTTCAAGGAGTTATTTTTAATTAAGTGGACATGGGGCAATGGTTGTATACCCACAGGCATGTGAGTTCCCCCGGAGACCTGAGATGTCAGGTCCCATTGGAGAGTTACAGGTAGCTGTGAGGCTCCACAGGGATTCTAGGAACACTACTCAGGTGCTCTGCAAAAGCAGCACTTGCTACTAATTGCCAAATCATTTCTCTTGCAAGAGGCTGAAACATTTAAAACTAGGATTGGTGAGGGCCAAATGGTAGACATCATCACACTGAAAGCAGCCATGTCACACAGGGATCCAGGGAGTGAAGTCCTCACTTTTCATGATAACTCATTTTCATAAGAACTAATGCAAGGTCTTGTGAGCTCTGTGCTCACCCACAGAGCAGGCCACACGAATCCCTTATTGCAGAGCTTGCCATACCCTAACTACCTCCTACTAGGTCCCTTAAAGGTTCCACCATCTCTTAGCATTATCACAATGATAACTATGCCCTAACTCATGAGCCACATTAAACCCATCTCACAATCATATAATTAGACTCCATTACGATGTGTGCTGTGCCATGGGATAGGAGGTCACCATGGCAATTAGCGCAGTTCCCAGGAAGAAAGGGGATTATGGGTAGAGGAAGTCGCATGAGCAGGACAAGGAGGCATAAGCCTGCAGGTGTGTGCTTGGGACAGAAGGGACGTACAGTACAAAGGTGCATGGAGCCAGAACCAAAGGGGCCTGGGGGAAAGGGTCCTCTGAGGCTATGTGGGCTATGTGTCTTCTGGACCATTTTAAGCAGGGAGAAGACATGGTCCCATTTGCAGGTTAGTGCTGTGCGTGAGAATGTGAGGCCTCAGAGAACAGAACTCTCTTCCTTTCTGTGTCTTCTAGCTGGCGCAGCACACGTCGGTGCTCAGCTCAATCCAGGAGCTGGCGCTGGCTCTGCCTGTCAGGCTGGCGTTTGGACTCAGTTGCCCTAGCCAAAAGATTGGTCAGCCAAATGGGCCCAACTGAATGTTCTCTGGCTCTCTTGTTTGGGCTTCCTTTGGATATAGAAAAATGGCACTGGGCCAGAATGACAATCAGCTATGCCTAGACCTGAGAACTTCTCCAGCTCTTGGCTCTTTCTTAGTGCTAAGAAAGGGCAATGGGATGGTGCCCTTAGTGGTAAGAAGGTTTGGGATGTGACTCCATGGTAGAGTGTTTGCCTAGTGATCTTGATGATCTGGGCTTGATTTCCAGCACTGCCAAAGTGTATGTGTGTGTGTGTGTGTGTGTGTGTGTGTGTGTGTGTCTGGTTGCCTGCCTCTGTGTGTATGTATGTCTGTGTATTTGTCTGTTTGTCTGTATCTTTCTCTTTCTGTATGTGTGTATTTGTCTCTGTGTGTGCAGCTCTATCTCTGTTTATGTGTCTGTGTGTATGTATGTCTCTCTGTGTGTTTGTGTCTCTTCAAGTGTATATATATTTGTGTGTGCGCATGTCTGTCTTTCTTTCTGTATATGTGTTTGCCTCTCTGTCTCTGATTCTTTGTGTCTCTGTCTCTCTCTGTATCTCTGTCTGTCTGTCTGTCTGTCTGTCTGTCTGTCTGTCTCTCTCTGTGGTGTGTGTGTGTGGTGTGTGTATGTATGTGTGTGTGTGTGTGTATGTGTGTGTGTGTGCGTGTATACAGGGAAGATATGGATAATTTTAAATCAAGGCTAAAAGTCTGGACTCTTTCCTGGCTTCTTTATGCCCACTTCTGAATGTAAACTTCTAGCCTCCAAGATTTAGACTAAATGTGGTGTTGGGAAAAGAACAGAATTGCATTTTGAGGTGGAACAAATCTGGAGTGCCTCACAGCACGGAGGACGGATTGCTGCTTCACTCTTAGGTCATAGGCCGAAGGTGGGACAAACCACGGGAGACCCAGTGATGTCTCTGAGAATGCCCAGGAGAAACATGGGGCCCCTCCCTCAGACCCAGGAATGGTTGAAACACCCTCTCTCCAGAGGCACAGCTGCCTTGTGCTGCGTCGTTGGAGTTACATAGCTAACTGTGCTGGAGGCGGTGAGGGACTGGGATAAGGTCATCATCTTTGTAGATAGCCGTATTTATTTGCAGAGTTTAGAAGGGAAAAGGGACTGCCTCAGTTCCAAGCTCAATGGTGAGTGAGCCTCTCCTTGTCAGTCACATGGGTTTCCGTTGTTTCCTTTGTGTCTTGCTCAAGAGCATCCTGAATGCCAACTCGCACTCTTGTAACAGGTTTCCCTTTACCCTGCAAAGTCATTACAGAGCATGGGTCCCCTTGCAAAGTCATTACAGAGAGTGGGTTCCCTTCCACCAGCTGCTATTTCATAAGCTTCAAAATCATCTGTGTTAACTCTTCCACAAAGACCTAATGTATTTAAATACCATTCTACTCCCTAATGGGGAGAGCAGTCAGGTGTCAAGTTTTTTAAAAAAAAAAACTTCCAAGATTGATATAGTGAGAATCAAGGTATCTAATTCAAGAGTCTGGGTCTATTTGTTTGCTTTTCTGTTTGTTTTGGAGACAGAGTGTTTCTATGTAGCCCAGGGTAGCCTCAAATTTGTGATCCTCCCTCTATGCTGCAATGCCTGGTGACTCCTAAAGAACATCATGTCTATACTTAAGGAGCCACTTCATTTGATTCCACACAACCACACAGACGGTCCAGATATACAATATCCTGGTTGCTACATTGTTCCACTTCATTTGAAGTATATGGCCACAACCTCTGGGGCACATAAACCCCTTAGTCATATACATCAAATGAAATGCTCCAAGAAGGCTAGAGGAGAAACATCTTGTAATAACCCATCAAAGGGGTGCAGTCCAGGGCAGAAGGAAGGAGAAATACAAGGGTGGCGGGATAGGAAAGAGGGCAACTTACGGGTGGTGCTGAGCCAGCCAGTCTTGCCAGGGAAAACAGCCAGCTGCTGTTCAGTTGCACAAGACATATTGGACTAAGCCATATGGAGCCGCAGATGAAAAGAGAGAGATAAATCATCCACCGATCTTCCTGGACCCTGTCATTGATCAAAGTCCATCCCCTAGAGAGTTAGCTCTCCTACACTGTTAGGGCTATTCCTCAGCCCATATTGACAGCTGGGGGGGGGGTGTGGAACTGGCTGCTTCAGCTCATCATGTGAGGTTGGTGAGACAAAGGTTCTGTGATTCTAACCCATTCTGGTTGGACTCCATTGCTACAGTTGTCTCTCCCATGGTGGGTACCACACAGCTATGTTCAAGGTTAGCTGCCCATGTGAGGGAAGATAGGACCATTGGGGGCATCTGGAAATGGGACAATGGTGGCATCTTCTGCTCTCTCCACTTAGCAGGAGGAAGAGGAAGCAGACCTGTGGGGGCCCAAACAGTCTGCTATGGTCGGGCTCACTTTTTCTTGTCCCTATTAAGTCTCGCTATGAAGCTTATTGTCCCCAAGTGGAAGTGTCAAGATAAGGTAAGGGCTAATTAGGAAGTTTCCATCTGTACGTGGGGCTTGAGAGTTCCCATGAGTGGCTTCCCGTGAAAGCAAGTTTACTTTCCTTATCTGCCTTCCCTCTCACATGACTTTGCAGAGAAGCTGAGAAGGCAATGGTGCCATGTTCTTGGGCTGCCAGAACCAAGAGCCAAGATCAGCTTCCTTCATTATAAATTCTCTGGGCTTAAAGGGTTCTCTGACAGGAAACGGACTGAGGCAGATGCAGCTCCTGTCCTATGATATTTACATCTAATTTAAGGACAAAATTATCATCAATCTGAAATTTAAGGAAGTCCAATCTTTGATGTGGTCAATTCCAACTTCCTAAAAAATGATGGAAAGCATTAGTAAGCTAGGCTGGAGTTTTATTCCTGCAGCTGTCTGTGGGCCATGATTGACACCAGTTATCTTTCACTTCCCTCTCTTCCATTCTAGGCTTCCATCTGAAGTCTTTAACCTGAAGGTGCCTGGGTTCTGGAGTTGCTTGTAATTAAGATCTCCGACTGCCAGGTGCCATAACAAAATCACCCCAGGCTGTGGAGCTCAGTTAACAGAGATGGATTCTCTTACAGTTCCAATGGCTGGAAGTTCCAGACCAAAACTCAGCATGGACAATCTCCAAAGAGGTCAACAGCTTGTACCATAACCTTTCACCTGTCCTCCACAGGGACAGACAGAACGAACAAGCTCTGGATTTTCACCCTTTAAAAATAAGATGTGATTGCCCCTCCACCCATCCATAGCCTTAGTAAAGCTTAATTACTCCTGAGAACCCAGTCTCCAAATCCAGCAACACTGAGAGTTAGAGCTTCATTGTATGCATTTGAGGAGACAAGAATCAGCTCATAGCACTGGGCATAAACTTCTGTGTGATAACAACCCTAGCTGCCATCCCTCCGGGAGTCCCTCTTACTCCTGTTCCATTGGCATGAGGATTCCAAGGTGCCAGGTCACAGACAGTGTCTAGTTTAGTGGGACCCCTCCACTGGTGGACAATTCACATTTAGGAATCCAGGGCCATTAGTTCTCTGCAGTCCAAGACGAGTGGGACACAAGGAATAGCTTTGCTATTCTCCCAGCAGCTGGACTCACAGACCAAGCTTGCTTTCTTGACTTGTACATTTTAGTGACTGCAAACACATCTACTGCTTCTTACTGTCTCCTAGAGAACAGCTCTCTAGTCCAGGAAATCTCATGTCTAAGCTGGAAGACACAGCTCATTCTTCCACAGATCTTCCATTGTCATGGAAGCACAGGGTAAAACCAATGAGAGAGGTCCTGCCACCCTGCCTAACTGATTTCTGACAGCCACATTGGCAATGGATGGCCTCAAATAAGAGATGAACCTGACTTCATGCTATCTCTATAAATCTGTCCATTCACTGCCTATAGACTCCCCACACCACTATATCTTTAGTTGTGCTATTTGCATTTTTTTTGAGACAAGGTTCCTCTGTGCCCTGGCTGTCCTGGAACTCATTCTGTATACCAGGCTGGCTTGGAACTTACAGAGATCCACCTGTCTGCCTCTGCCTTCTGAGTGCTGGGATTAAATGCATGCACCACTACCACCTGGCCTTATTTGCACATTCTTAAGCTACCTTGCCATGTCATTTACCTTCCTCACAGAAAGCAGCTCAGGCTGCCTCTCCTGTATTTCATTCCTGCCCTTGAACAAAGATGGTGTCTTAGTTTGGGTTTTATCTCTGTGAAGAGAAACCACGACCATAACAACTCTTATAAATGAAACATTTAATTGGGGCTGACTTACAGTTTCAGAGGTTCAGTCCATTGTCATCATGACAGGAAGTGTGGCAGCATTCAGGCAGACATGGTGCTGGAGAGGTATCTGAGAGTTCTACATCTGGCAGGAAGAGACAGTGAGCCATTAGGTATAGCATGAGCTTCTGAAACCTCAAAATCCACCCCCAACCCCATCCCAAGTGACATATTTCCTCCAGCAAGGCCATACCTCTTAATTGTGACGCTCGCTATGAGCATATGGGGGCCATTTTCATTAGTCTACCACAGATGGCACACACCAATGGTCTATTCCCAGCTAGTACCAGTATATTGTGTCAGTCTGCATGTAGTTGAAAGTCTGGTTTTTTACCCACTACTTGACTTGGAGATGAAATTCCTGCTTGAGGTGAAGCTTCAAGCTGAAGATGAAATATTTCTGATGTGGGAATCTGAGCCAACTGTCCAGCAGCTAACCTGCGGTTTCTGGAGCCACTCAAGACTGACCTTAAGTCACACATTGTTGGATTGCTGTTATTGCTGGCCATCAGGATGCTCATTTGCATAGTTCTTCTTTCCTCTTTGGTGTACATGTTCATGATTTGTGTATGAACATGTATGTGGACATACATGCACATGTGTATCTAACTAAGATTCTCATGCCTACAAGACAAGCACTTTACTGACTGAACCATGTCCCCAGACCCTGATATGTATTTCTTATTTAACCTTTTATTGACTCTTTGTGAATTTCACATCACTCATCTCCCCCTACCCCTTTACACGCTCTACCAGTTCATCCATAGGGTAGATGTTGGGGTGGACTAACTCGAAACCCTGGATCTGTGCCTGGTTGATAGCTGAGCTAATCAGCCCACCAGCTCTCCTGCTCCACACCACCAGGGTGAGCTCTGAAGCACTGCTAGCTTGCTGAATGCCACAGCTGGCAAGGGCAGAGCCAGCTCTCCTGCTCTCATGCCCTCAGGGCCAGCTCACCCTTGCCCATGCCAGCGGGGTTAGCTCTATTGTGGTGCCCAGTCGAGGTGCAGGGCCCTGCTCTCCTGAGTGCTTCAGCCAGTGAGGGGCAGAGGCAGCTTTCCTGCTCTCAGGACTTTGGGGCCAACTCTCCCACCTGCTATAGGTGACAAGGTGCAAGGGGGAATCTCTTCCACGTGTGCCTGTGTGTGTGTGTGTGTGTGTGTATGTGTGTGTGTGTATAAAGCAGACACATGAGCTACTCTGAGGGAAAACCCTAAGTTCATTCAGAATTCAAAAGTAAGACAGAGCTTCTTTGAAGAAGGACCATGTGGGTGTGGGGAGATATCTTAGAGATAAACGTATCTCTTCCCTAAGCTCAGTCCTCAATGCTCATTTGAAAACCCAGGTGTGGTGGTGCATACTTATACTCCTAGTATTGGGGAGGCAGAGGCAGGAGGGTCCCTGGGGCTTAGTGGCTGGCCAGTGGCCTGGCTGGATCAGCGAAGCTAGGTGTAAGAGAGGTAGTGAGGCAGGGAAAGGCGGGGGGGGGGGGGAGAGGGGGGGGGACTGGGAGGGAAGGAGAGAGAGAGAGAGAGAGAGAGAGAGAGCCTGTCTCAAAAATCAAAGTGGAAGGCACCTGAGAAACACCACCTGAGGTTGATGACTGAACTACACAAACATGTGCACACACATACACACACACACACACACACACACACACACACACACACACACACACACATGACCGCACTCATACAGAAATGTTTATATGTCAATCAACACTCTTGTTAGCTTTCTATCTGTCTCACACCTTGTTTTATGGATCTCATAGCTTGAGGTGTCCTCATAGCCATGAGAGACTTGGTGCCCCTTTGATAACTATGCCCATGTTGTGTCTTCTGCCTGATATATCCCCCGGCCTTTGCCATCACACTGGCCTTCCTTGATACAAGTGAGTTAATTTCCACCATCATCGATGCCAGCTCCTAGCTTTCAGAGTGTAGCCATTTGTTGTGGTAAACATTAATTGGGGGATTGTACCACACCTTAGATCATTTAGTTCCCAAATAAAAGACACGAAACCTTTATATTCATAAAAATTCTATTTTAACAATGGAACAGTGGAAAAAGTAATTCATCGACTTGCCAGACTAGTTGGGATGGGGGCTTGGCTGTTAAACATCTTCGGGCTTATCGATCAAGCATCTCCACAAGATTATAAGGTCCAACCTATTCCCTAGAGGAGCCTTGATTATAAGGTCCAACCTATTCCCTATAGGAGCCTTGATTATAGGGTCCAACCTATTCCCTAGAGGAGCCTTGATTATAAGGTCCAACCTATTCCCTAGAGGAGCCTTGATTTGGACACAAAACACCAGGGGCAGCTGTGCATCCGGCTCCCTTTTTTGTCTGATACCTTTCTAGCCAGATCCCGGGCTTGGCTTTCAGTCTGTCTTGTGGGTGGTAAGAGTGTTTTTCAAGCTTTATTATGAAGCATGGCTTAAGTGGACAGTCAATGCTCTAAGCCTATCACGTTATCTTTACAATGTTCAATAATCCCAGGAAAAGGTCCCTGACCAACCCCACATCCTTACAAGGACCGTCCATCTCACTCTGAAGCCTTTAATCCCATAAGGCTCTGTCTCCCGCCAGTTCCGCATTCGCATTAGCCACAGATGAAGGTTTAGGAATTACCATGTCGGGGCTGGAGAGCTGCCTTTGTGGGTTTCCTCTCTTCCAGAAGAACTTAGTTCACTTTTTTAGCACCCCTGGTTCATTTACAATTGCCCGTAACTCCAGCTCCAGGGAATCTGATGTCTTCTTCTGGCCTCTGAAAGGACTCCTGTGCAGGTATCCACCCACCCCCACATACATGTAATTAGATATTTAAAAATAAAAGAGAATCAGTCTAGTCGAGTTGACAACCAAGATCAGCCATGCTTGCAGAGACAACCTACATGTACCACAAGAGGTGTTATCAAACAGACTTTCTACATGGGATCAGGCTTGAACCACGCCTGGCAGGTCTTATTAGACTAGATTGAGAGGCATAGAGGACTGGTAAAGCACACTCTGGGTGTGTTTGTGACAGTCTCTCCAGAGATAATTGATGGATCAGAGAACCAATGGGGAAAGACACTTCCTGAATGTGAGAAGCACCATTTGATGGGCTGTGAGCCTATCCTGGAGAAAACGCCAAAGGGGTCTTCAGTCCAGTGGGCACAAGCTACTCCTCTAGAGAGGTGACTGTTTTGGGGGGGGGTTGGGGGCTATTACCATCACCTACAGATATCAGACCTCCCTGGATTCTCTACTATTTGACTGCAGATTTGCATCAGTGACATTCTAAGCTTCCAAGCCACCTGCCTTCATCTGGGGCTGGGTTGTTATTCTCTCTTGTTCTGAGGTCCCCAGTTTCATGAACTTAGTAATTTATTTCTTGATTCTGAAGCCTGAAGCCAGATCCTGTGGGACTATGTGGCCTCTGATCGTGTACACCCGTCTAATAAATCACCTCTTATTAGTCCGTTCTGTTTGTTTTGTTCCTCTGGAGAAACCTGTCAGATAGACTTGGGTGAGGAACAAAATCCTAGAGCAACAATAAGGTGGCGGCGGCATGCTATGGAAAGGGAGGGACAGAGGCAAACACATGATGAGGTGTGATTAAGCTGGCCAGAGCTTGAGGGTGCTGTCCAGTCCTATGCCACACCTACTGGACCCCTCCTAATAGGCCAAATGGAACCACTAGACTCCACAGCCGGGTCTCCCTCCATTTTTCATCTACTGTTTTTAGCTTCCCATGTTTTCCCAAGGGGTGGGGGAACTATCTCCTAGTGAAGTCACTTGGTGACTCTTGTCATTAGACATCACAAGCCATGGGACTCAGGAAAGGCTGGAGGACCAGTCTAGATCCTTTGATGTCATGAAGGACCTGCTACAGAGGACAGTCTTCATTCTAAGGGAAGTTGTGACGTTCCTGGTGTCAGACTCCCCAGGGCCAGGAAGTGGGGGACCAGGTGACTCTCCGGAGGTACACAGTCCAGAATCAGAAATCAGAATAGTAACATACAAAACCACCAGGCTTGCCTCTGACTTGCTATGTGTCTAAGGATGACCTTGAACTTCTCATCTTCCTGTCTCCACCTGTACCTCCTGGGTACTAGGACTTGAGACATGCACTGCCATATCCAGTTTATGCTGGACCTGGGATCTGACCCAGGGCTGTGTGCATGGTAGGCAAGCACTCTAACTAACACCTGAGCTACATCCCCAGCCTGGAATGCCTCAACCCTTTAATTGGCAGTATTTGTGAATCTTAGGGAAATAATTGTGTGCTTCCACCTAGAAAAAAGCTCGGGATTCAATTGGAACAATCACAGGATTTAGTCAGGACTATGAGTGTGAATTCAAAATGTAACTCGAGTAGCTTTTTGAGTGGATTCAAAATGTAACTCAAGTAGCTTTTTTCAAGTAGCAAAAAGTTCCAGGTAGCAGGTGCTGATGTCTTAGCTAAAGACTAGAGTCCTGTACTGGGCAAAATACTCCAACTGGCTTAGGCTACAAAGACAGGAAAACAGTTAGCACCGTTTAATCTCAGCTGATGGACAGGCCTCAGTTCTACGCCTCATTGCCCTTTTCCAGACTGACCTGGTCACTGTTCTAGGGAACTTCATTCTCATTAAGCATTGTCTTTGTCCCGTCTCCCTGTCTCCCTGACTATAAAGGTATAAGATTTGTTACTGTTCTGCACCCAGTACTCTGCTGGCAGAGAGAGGGAGTGTCTCGGAGTAGGAGGGGAATGAAGATGGCCATGGCCATGTACCCGAGTGGCATTTTCTAGCTACAACTAGCTATGATTTCACAAGGCTAGAAATATTGGGATAAAGCTTTTATCACTATCAATTGGCTCTGAAATTATTGTATTGGTATCTTGCAAATTGTGATATTATTGATACATAAATCTGATTGGGTAATTAAGCATTAAGAGTCTTGATTCCATTAAGAGTACTGGGTACTGTGATGTGATGGCTGACGGTGGGGTGTGTGGTAGCCAGAGGAACTCGGGTGTGGGCTGGGGGCATTGGGGGGCGCCGGAGAGATGGCCCTGTGGTCTGGTATGGCTGGAGAATTGGCGGGTGGCAGGAGCGCAGAAGCATGGAGAATTGGCAGGTTCATTTTTTTTCATTTTTCCTGCAACTAGGTGTTTGTGAATATTGTATAAAACAAATGACTGGATTAGCAAAGGGACAAATGTCTCCATATTTTTGTCCATGGGACTACCAGACCTGCTGGCATATTTCCGCAGCCATAGACCACTTTGTCTTCATTCTCTTGATCAGTGTAGGCTCCTGTCTCAATGACAGTGGAACATCACAGTGTTGGCAACATGTTGACATGGTCCCCTGACCTTCCCTCTCCCCGGTACTTGGTAGGGGAAGGCTTCATTCACATCTGCTGTGCCAATCTCTCTAGTAGAACTGGGCATGTGGGGGGCTCACAAGTTCATCAGCTAGGCACACACTGAGAAGGGGAGGCCTCGCTGCTGTGCTCTGAGGAAGGAAGCTGCAGGAGAATTGGTCTGAAACCTGCTTTGCAAAGCACTTTGTACTTTTGTGAGTTTACCTGGAGTGACTCAAGGGTGTCCTTGGGGACAGCCAAAGGGAACTAAGTAACTTTCTTTTTTTTTTTTTTTTTTTTTTTTTTTGGTTTTTCGAGACAGGGTTTCTCTGTGTAGCCCTGGCTGTCCTGGAACTCACTTTGTAGACCAGGCTGGCCTCGAACTCAGAAATCTGCCTGCCTCTGCCTCCCGAGTGCTGGGATTAGGCTGTGGTATCTACCCTAGCTCTTTTAGACTTTGACTGGAATGGTCACACCCCCACCTCCCGGGAACATCAATCAGAGCACTTAATAAAGCGCTATCACCAGATGAGCAGGGCGCCTGCGTGGCGCCTGGGAAGGTTCCTGTAGGAAGGAGCAGCATGCAGCTTGTTTGAAGGAGATGCAACCAGCTTCTTCCTAAAGAACCGACTTGTTGATAATCTTGCATCAAACTTGAGTTTGTGGATGGTAGAGGAAAAGTCCTGGGGAAAAGGCTTTCCCTGAAATGTTGCAACTCCCCCTAAGACACAGCGGAGTTAATAGAAAGGTCCCGAGGTCATGATTGCCAAATGGAGGGAGGTCAGGCACATTACTTTGGAGGGCTAGCCAGCACCATCCCAGATCAGCACACACAGGGGGAAAGGGGGCGTCCGTGAGGATAGTATGCAGACAGGGTCCCCACTAATCAGACCTTACTATCACCTTCCCGCAGCCTGGGAGATGAACTTGAGGGAAGGGCAAGCAGAAGCAGGTTGCCACTGTCACTGGGAGTCCTCGGCCTCTAGGGTGAATAAATAAATTATTAAGCGCCCAATACACAATAGCCTCGCTAGATGGAGACGAGGAATCACTGCAGCGGCGCTGACGGCCGCGGCAGTGGGGAGCGCGGGCGGGAGTGCAGCCCGGGAGGGAGGCGGGCGAGGCTCTGGCTCCGCTCACGTCTGTTTTCCTTTTTCGTGCATTATTTATTTCGCCTCCGCCCGCGGCCCTGCTGCCGGAGCGGGTTCTCCGGGCCGGCGCCTCTCGCCCGCTGCCTCCCGCGGGCCCCGGGCACCCTGCGCCCCGGGCAGCCGCTCGGCGCCACCAAGAAGGGCGGGGACCAGGGCGGCGCAGGGACCCGTGGCTGGGCTGAAGAAGGACTCCTGCGGCCCGCTCGTGGACGACCCGAGGACACTTTCCCCGCCCTCTGCTTGGGCAGCCCGACCAGGACCACGGGCTCGGAAGTGGCCGCCTTTCCCGGCCCGCGCGCGGCCAAGCGGAGCCTGGAGCCCCGTGCGAGTGCGCCGCGCCCTGGTCTCCCAGATCAGCTGCCCTGGAGGCCCAAGCAGCGCGCAAACTTTTGCTCCAGCGCCCCGCGCTCGTCCTCTGCAAGTGAAGCCCCCGAGCGCGCGCGCAGCCGCCAGGGTGAGCTTAGAGGCCCCGCCTAGAGGGCGGGGGACTGGGGAGGCGGCTGGCTTTAAATGGGGGCCGTCCGGCTGCTGAGAGCAGAGCTGCTGTGGGGGGAACCCTGAACTCCCTTCTCCGTGTCGACGATCGGTGGGGGTCGCCACCAGGCAAGGTGGCATGAGGCATCGGAGGGGTGCGGGCGGTGATGGGGGCGTGCAGGAAAACCTACGCCTGCCCGGGAACAGGAGCTGGGGTTTGGGCGGCAAATGGGGGCACGTACGGAGGTGCCTATGAGACAGTGTGCGCACTGAAGTCCCTGGGGCAGAGAGAATACACGCAGCGAGTGATTTGGTGGTACTGTGCAAGCAGAGTCAAGGAGTGTGCGGGCGGGAGTCGGTGGCGGTGCATGGGGGATCACAGTGCGTGCGCGAGCAGAGTGAGTGATTCTCTCTGGGTTTGAAGCATACTCCTAGTCAGAGTTGTGCATGGCCGTTTCTGGGTTTGTATGAGGTTCAATAAGTGTGTTTGGATGTTTCTGGAGGTGTGCACGGGATCAAGGTGTGCATGCGGCATTCTGAAGGGGAGGGGGATGCGCGCCAGGATAGGTAGGGTGTTGAGTTCTAGGAAGCACCGAGAGTCAGCAAGTGTGCGCGCG
Organism: Mus minutoides; assembly: GCA_902729485.2. Classification (NCBI taxonomy): domain Eukaryota; kingdom Metazoa; phylum Chordata; class Mammalia; order Rodentia; family Muridae; genus Mus; species Mus minutoides. Next base: position 172,386 of record LR750191.1, on the reverse strand, counting down.
CGCTGGAAGGAAGATGAAGACTAGCTTTGCGCAGGTGCCCCAAAGTGCAGGGCAATCGCGTCGGTTCTTGAATCTGTGCTACCGTTTATGCAGTGTCCACCTGACTCAAGCCTTGCTCCCTTGACAGTTAGCTCACCAGTGGGCGCCGCAGGCCGAGATGCTACTCCGGGACCTGGTGCTGCGCCATGGCTGCTGCTGGCCCTCACTTCTGCTGCACTGTGCGCTGCACCCACTCTGGGGTTTAGTTCAGGTGAGAAGCGGGCAGAGGCCTCCTGGGAAAGGGGGTAGGATCACTTCAGAGCTCCCGCTACAGCCACCCACTGAGTCGTCTTGGGGAGACTTGGGAAGAAAGAAAAACATGCTCTGACCTGAAAAAAAAAAGAAAGAAAGAAAAGAAAGAAAGAAACTTTGCAAAGAGTCTCAGTTGTGGCTTAAGGCCTGCAGGACTGAATGAACTTGATATAGGAAGGCGCTAAGACCTCATAGTGAACTCTACTGTAGCTTTTAAGGAAAGAAATGAACTTATAAACAAACAAACAAACAACAACAAAAAACAAAACAAAACAAAAAATCCCACAGTGGTGCCTTGTTTCCTATCAGATTCGACCCCTAAACTTCAAATTAGCCTTCCAACTCTCTTCAACCTGGGGTAAGGGCTGTGTTTCTTGTAAGCGATGGCTGAGGAGGTGGATGGTGACCCACGATTCACATAAAATACAGTCTGTCAAGACTGCTAGAGGACAAACTGTCACCTTTGGCCTCCCAGTCTTCAGAGCAGAGAGCAAGCCCCCCCCCCCACTCCAGTTACTCGAGATGATTGGATGGGATGTTCTCTAGTCCTGCCCTGAACCCTTGTGACCAGTCCTTTACCAGCAGAGTGACTGAACAACAAACTTAAGCTCTGATCCTGGGTTTCTCCTTCCTGCTTGTTATGGGGCCAGTACTTGTTTACTTGGTACATCACCTGGGCCACAGGAAACATGGTTAGTAGCTGTCCTTGCTGTTGCTTGGGTGTGAGATGTTACATCCACTGGGCAGAGACACTCCCTGGCTTCCATCACTCTCTAGAGGCACCCCACCATCAGCTCAGGCCAAGTTTTCTGCTTTCTCTGCTCTGGCCAGCCTCTGGCTTATGATTGCGTTATTTAAATGTACTGTGTGTCCTCGGAGGTCGGGGATGTAATTTCTCAACACTTGGACCATTGAGACGAGGTCCTTTTTTTGTTCAACTTTTAGCTGAGCCCCATTGCAGAGTTCACCTGTCTGTGTACCCAGGTGCCTAGTTCTCTGTCTTCCCAAAACCTTTCAGCTAGGACTGAGAGAGAAGGGATGACAGGGACAACAGAGTTGTCCTGTATGTTAGAGGGCTGTAAAGAGAAGAGCCATGCCACCTGCCCTACCCATCAGAGGACTAACAAAACAAAGGCCCGGCTCTGTCGCGTCCTACAGCCTGGCAGTGTTTACAAAAGCATTTGTGCGTGCGTGTTTCAGATTCTCAGACTCAATACAAATCAATTCTCATGAAAATCAATTAGAAAAGAATCCTTGAGTTAAATAGTGCCGGCCAGATCTTGGCTTGAAGCTCTGGAAAATTCATCCTCAGAGGATAGGGGTAGAGAAGCCAGCTTTAGAAAGGAAGGGGGATTGGCGATGCATGGGTCTGGGTTTTTAAGCAGGAGAGCTGGGTTTGGGGAGGGACATGGGAGGGAAGAAGAAGGAAGCATGCAGGTTCTTAAGGCCATGTGTTTCTTTTAAGTGGAGAGAATAGATCCATCACATCTTAGGTGTTCCCCGAACAAAGAGAGAGATGTCAGAGCCATCATTGCTTCCAGGAGCAATCACTGCCTAAGAATCCTCCAGAGAGTAAAGGATAGGTCTGATGCAACCGTCCTGTGATTAATTGGCCCCTAGTTGTGGCCAGAAACCTGGGTCCCTCATGTGGCAAGTTCCTCCCTTGAAATTGGTGAAAGCCTCTGACTGTGGCAAGATGATAAGAGTTGCTTAAGTCCAATGTCATTTAAATGGCCAAAGGTGGGCGGGGTCATTCCTTAACCCTCCCTCCTGTCAATGTGTCTGGAATGGAGCTTTTATGACTTAGGGTTCTTCTAAGTTCACTTCGGTTGATTTTCTTTTCTTGTAAGGGAAGAGGATGAGAGGCTGGCAGATTTATTAGGTGTGACAGGAGTGTGTCTCGTCAAGTTACTGTGGTGCTGGCCTATCTCCTTAAAAAATACCAGAAGCCATCACGCTTGTGGGCACTTATCTAATGCAAATGCTAGGGAGACAGTCTTGGATCTGGCCTTATGTGTCTCTGTGCTGGCACGAAGCTATCCCAGACCTACCAGAGGCTGAATCCTCCACTCAGCTCCCTCAGCTTGCATTTCCCAGCAGCAGCTTTTATTGGGCACCTCCAGATGACAAGCTCTGTGTCAAGAGCAAGTGGCTTAGTGGTCCCAGTCATTGTGGTGTTGGCAGGCTGTGCCAGCGACGTCACTGAGCAAGAGATTCCAGACAGAATCCCTCAGAAGGAGCAAATGGTTTAGACCCGGAGTTTGGAGAAAGAGTCCAAGAAACAACCCACAAAGGTGCCATCACTGAGATGGATGTGACAGAGTTCTGCATACACCAGACAGTGACATATTTGACAAAGGCAACAGCCTGAAGCCAAGGGCAAGGGCATGAAAAGATCTGGGGAGGGAAGGAGACGTAAGCCCCTAATTGTCTTGAAGTTGAGATTTGACATGGGACTCCTAGGCACAATGGAGAGTTCAAAGTCAGACATGACACCATCTCAGATTGTCACTTTTGACACCTCAGGTCGTCAGGGAGGGTGGATTTTGATTCCAGAGCACAAGATGGCAAAGAGGCACACGGGGAGGGGCAAGGCTGCCATACATGTTGAGCCTGTGCCAAGATGGGGTTCACTTTTAGTGTAAATCTATTCTGTACCACCCTGGGGATATTTGTAAGATATAGTGATCTTTACTGTTTATCCATTACTCAACAAGACAAGTTTCCTAGCAATACTAGGTAAGAGGCAGGTGCTACCCAGTAGACGTGGATGCCTGGTGCAGGGCAGTAACGGTGGCAAATCCTGAACATGTTTAGGAGGCACCATCCACACTGGGTTGAGAGCCACACAAAGTGACCTCGAATCCAGCGTCACTCACATCCCCAGACTCAGGCAAAATGCAACCAAGCTCTCTGCCAGAACATCCCATGAATGACCTCCCCCTTCCCAACAAAGTCCTTGCTTCCCTCTGTCCATGTTAATACCCCTCCACTTCCTGACTGTGGACACAATGTGACTAACCACATCTGCCTCCCTCCACGGTGGGCTGTCCCTGGGACTGTGAGTCAAGCTAAAGTCCTCCTTCCTAAAGTTCTGCAGTCAGATGTTTTGTCACCACAAATGATAAAAGTAACCCGGACAAGCATCAGGTGGTCACTAGGTCTGGACGGTGTTGGGTTGGATGCTGGGTACGTCATCTAAGCTTGCTGGCCCCTTGTCTTGCCTGTTGTATGGCTAATAAGCGTCCTATATCTGTTGACACCATGTCCCTGCTTAGGACCAATACAACACTCACCATCTACTTGTCTGCCCCAGACACCTACAGCTCCTGTGAGGGGACAGATAGTATAAAATAGCAGGAAACTTGCCTCAAAGAGGAATATTTCCAAGGCGAAGAAGCAGCAATGAAGCCAAGAGGCCCAAGTTGGGCTGTGGAGACAGCTTATCCGTGATTATTGTGTAAGAAAGGGCTTTGAAGGTTGAAGAGAAGCCTGCTGATAGGTAAGGGGCCAATGGAGCGAGGCTCATCAATCATAGGCTTATACACAACTAACCTATAGGAACTCCAGTGGGGCCCTGGCTAGAGCCCACCCTGGGCAAGAAGGACTAACCACAAGAAGGTCCTTCTTGGCCCTTCTGTGAGGATAGATTCTAGAGCAGTTATTCCCTTGGGTCTCAGTGGAGCCTTTGCCTGAGAGAGACCAGGATCTATTTATTTCTAAGATGCAACTAACTCCTTCATTTCTTCCTCCTTCAGCCCCGAAACTTGGCCCCCATCTTCTTCTGCCATTTGATCATATTTAAAAAAAAAACACTCTTGTAGTTCATCACTCTTGTATCCTCTTAGAAAAAAAAATAGGTCATTGTGTCAGTCCAGGTCAAACCGATGTGCTGCTCCTGAACTCTGTTGCGTTCAGTGTGTCTGGGAGACTGGGGAAGGAATGGCTTCGTCTGGGTGTGTTTGAGCTCAGAGTCTTGGGCAGTGATGATCCAGAGTAGGGCAGGAGTCAGGCCTGGCTGGGGGATGGGCTCAGACACATGGCAAGTGTCTGGCCTCTTTACCCTGACTCCGACAATCGAGTCATGTCGCTACAGGAATGAAGAAGGAAGCTCATACTCTGAGCACCGTAGCCTTTCCTTGGGACGCAGGACTGTTTCCAGGGTCAGATTCACGGTCGGTGGCACTTTAAAAGTGTTAAGAGGTGGTCTGGAAGAGCCTTGTCCTCTCACTGCCACCCTGACATCCACCATGCAGCTGCTGTGCCACCAAGCGCATCGGAAGCCTCTCTCACACAACAGAGGGACTCTAGGATCCCACATTGCAGTGACAGGCTGGCGGAGGTTGCAGGGACACTGGAATTCTGTGTTTCCAAATGCTTACATGAAGCCACACTAATTAACCGCGTCTCTCACTGAGGCAGTGTGTTACCCCTAATGCTCACCTTCTTGTCTTGAAGCCAGCTTTGGACTCCTGGCTTTACAATCCTCTGCATAGGGAGGGACACTGGCCACTGTCTAACCCATGACTCTCAGGCTGCGTCTGTCTGGGAGACAAAGCAAAAACACCCCAGGCCCAGCTCCCCTGCAAAAGTCTCAGTTCACTGTTCGCAGGCGAGGCAAAGGCAGGAATGTGTCGGGGCTGCGGGAAGGGTTTCCAGGACATGGCTGGAGCGAGGAGGTACTATTGAACACAACTGTCTCTAGCTGCCATGAGGAACCAGGGACCCATCCAGGGAAAACCCCAGGCCCAGACTGACAAGGCACGCACGGGTTCTGGTCCAGTTTCTGATGTTTTTTCATTCTCTGGCCAGCTCTCTGTGAGTGCTGGGCCCTTCCCTTGGGTGTCAGTTTTTAATAATAAGGGGGAAGCCAAGGCATAGAAAGGCCTGTCCCGGCATAGCTTACAGTCCCGTGGTAATGTCACGCTGGGACTAAGTAGTGGAAGTGAGCCGGGATACCAGGGAACCTTTGAGAAGGAGATTCGGCCTGGCTGGAGAAATGAAAGCAGAGCTGAGGGGTGGTAAAGGGTGAAGTGGAGACTAAGCCAGCCACCAGGACAGCATGTGCAATGGCCCGGGATGACAGGATGGTCGGGGAGGAAGAAAAGGATGCACAGAGCCTGCCAGGGGCTGCTTAGGCCATGATTTGTGGGCCATGGGGTCCTCTGAGTAGTAAGGAAGCACTTGGGGGGTCACTGGAGGGGTTGGGGTGATTGGGTAGATATGTTTCCCAGAAAGCAATCAGCTGCTATACAGAGAACATCAGGAGGTCAGTTATACTGCCCTTTGGTCACGTGGGATGCAGACTAAGGTTCAGTCAGGTTAAGTTTCCTCTCCGACATGGGAGGACTGTGCCCCAGACAGACACAGAAAGGCTGAAGGTGCCATGACTAGAAAGGTAAGGGCCCAGCCTGTGTAGTCTCCGGAAGATAGACGTGGGTCTGGGGACTTAGATGATGGAACAGCTGCCATTCTCTGGGAACAACTCCTTTGACTCCTCTCTATTCCGCCTGCTTTGATCTCAGTGACCCAGAATCCCAGGCTGTGGCCTGGAAGGGACCTGGGGGCAGGCTTGGCTCCGCTTCTAGCCACCTTGTGGCCTCCTGCATCTCCTGGCTGTTTCCATATCTGCAGGTGACGCATGCTGAGCCCCAGAAGTCTTGCTCTAAGGTGACTGACAGCTGCCAACACATCTGCCAGTGCCGGCCCCCACCCCCTCTGCCCCCTCCACCCCCACCTCCGCCACCTCCCAGACTACTCTCCGCCCCAGGTAAGTGAAGACTCTTCATTCATTGTTTGTTTGTTTGCGTGTTTGTTTGGGGGGGGGAGCTACTCTCTCTATTTCCCTGGGCCCAGGAACAGCTGATGAACGAGAGGAGACGGAGGACAGCTCTGCCTTCTTTGTAATTTTCCACTGGCCGAGCGGGAGGGAAGCCAAGACCCAACTTTCCCCTGCAGTCTGCAGAACGCTATTCCCCCAGAATGCTTCTGCAAGATGGAGAAGGATGCTTCTCCATCGGTTAATCGGATAAAAGTCAATCTCCATTTGATAAGTGACCCAGCCTGGAATGTTCCGAGGGCCAGATCTTTAAAGGGGGCAGCTGCTCAGTACGATCTTAAATACCCCACCCACACAGTTTAATTTTCAATTCCGATGCCTGTCTAAGAAGGCAGTTAGGGTAGAGCCAAAGGCAAAGGTCTGGGAGCCGAGATCCACTCTTGCATTTTGACCATTTGTACCCAACCTGCTGGAGATCTTGGGCTTGCCTCCTCCCCGAATGACTGCATTTCTGAACCATTTAACTGCCTAATCATGAAAGCAAAGGAACGTGTCTTTACCCAGAAATGGCTTCAATCCTCACTTCTTAAGTTAAGTTCTCTACCTACAAGTGGTGGGTCCTGGGGTCTCTCCAGGTTTGCCCTGTAGCGTACCAACGATGACGTCTCCACTGAATTAAGTGTGAGTGTGTTTTAAATAACCATGATGAAACACAATGTCTGCAAGGCTGTGTCTAACCTCTTGGTACCTAGTGGGAAATGCAGAGTGCAGGGCCATCATTGCAGTTTGTATGGGTTCTCTCCTTTTTACCGGCTCCTTGTGACCCTATGCTTCTGGGAGTGTAGCTCCAAATAACCTTACTTACAGCGTCTCTTGCTTACTTTAAATCTATGAGTCAGAGCCTTTGAGGCAGGGTTTAGAATGGCCCGAGATTACTCAGATGCAGGTTTTAAGTGAGAACCAAATCCCACCAAGCCCTCTGGCATCCTTCAGCATCTTTCTAACCCTGTGTGCTCTCTGCCTTGCTTAGAGAGAGAGAGAGAGAGAGAGAGAGAGAGAGAGAGAGAGAGAGACCCCATCTGCCTGTGCTAAGACCTGGCTTCTGTCCCTGGAGATGTCATCTTCCTTTCCTGAGATATCCTTTCAGCCCAGCCTCTGGCCCCTAAGTCTGTGTGATGAGATCTGATAGTTCCCCATATTCGCTATGGTTCCTTCCACTCCTCTTGTGTTGCCACGCACCTGGACCAGGGAGTCTAATCTGTCCTTCTGTGATCACTAGCTCCACAGAGGGCATTGTAATAGTGACCCACAGGGTGACCTGTGAGGACATGGAAATTGTTGGCAGGGACACTGGAAATTCCTGAGTGCTTAGGCCAGATTCTACCCCTAAATGTCAAATTAGCCTTCCTATTGTCTTCAACCTGGGGTGGAGGCTGTTTCTTGTAAGCAGTGGCTGGGGAGATGGATGGATTATTGCCACGTGACTCACTATTCATGCAGAACCTGGTCTATAAGATAAATGGGACTGTCCTGGGTTGTTATGGAGGTTGTGTGAACAAGACATCCAAGTAGAAAGAATAGCATGGACAAAGGCTGGCAAACGCTAGGAGATGGGACTGTGTGAGACACGTCTTGGGTATCACAGTCTTCCGTGGGGTTGTCTTGATCCATTTTCTGTTTCTATAAGACAATGCAAGAGACTGGGTAGCTTATAAAGGAAAAACCTATATGTTGGCTGGAATACCTAAGACTAGGGGGAAGCATCTGGTAAGGGGGGGCCTCCCACTGTTTCATGCCACAGTGGGCCAAAGAGTGGGCAGGCATGTGCAGATGTGACAGGAACAAAGCTGTCCAGAACTGATTGCTCTGTAGCATTTCCCTTCCCAAGAGAACCCATCCAGTGACATGAGAAAGACATTAATCCTTCTCTAAGGTGCCACCTCCACATGTCACTCTGTTGGCAGCCAACCGAGTCTTAACAGGAATTTTGCGGGGCAAATGGCATCCAAATCACAGCAGGGTCAAAAGGGGGCAGCCATGGGACAGATCTTCCAGCCCCGTGGTTCTCCAAGGCCTGGGTGAGGAAGAAGGATCCTATCCCATGAGCCCCGACGGCTCACCAATTTCCCTGTACCCAGGCACCACCTCTCATTCACCTTTGCTTTTCTGTGTATATTCATCCTGGTTTCCATAGGATTCTTTGTAGAAGTTGCATAAATGAGAAACCCGGACCACTTGCTTAGGTAGAAGGGACCCCTAGAATCGAACTGATGAGAGATATTAATCAGAAGGCTTGTAAGAGCATCAAAAGAAGCAGGCTATGCTTGTTGGCAGTGCTGCTGTTACAGATTTTGTGTGAGCTTCCTGTCACTGCAACGAAACACCTGAGATCATCACCTTACTAACAGGAAAGGCTCCTTTAGACTCTGTTTCGGAGGATTCAGTTGTGGCTGTTTGAATCTGGGCTTCAGATATGTGTGTCAGTACACAGTCTGTCATGGTGGAAGTGGATGATGGAGGAAGCCTGTTCATAGTCTAGCAGCCAAGAAGCAAAGGAATTAAGAAGATGCCTGGGGTCACAGTATATCCTTCAAGGCCATAGTCCTAATGACCTAACTTCTTCTTACTAGGCTCCACCTCTTAAAGGGCCCATCTCTTTTCTCAGTTGTACCACAGACTGGGCACCAAACTGTTAACAAATGGCTTTTGGGGAGCATTCAGGATCCAAACTGTAAGAGCTTCAGTGTGTTTGAGCACTGAGTGCTGTCTAAAGTCTATGGTACTGCAGGGACACAGGCATGTCTTTTGGGACACTGCCTGGACAGTGATGAGCCTATAGAGATGTCAGGCAGGCAGATGGCCTACCATCGCACCTCCTGCTTCAGGGACAATAACTTCTTTTAACAACGTTGAGTGTGTGTTAGTGTTGATCTGCCAGAAAAGATCTCGTGCCTGTGTGTGTGTGTGTGTGTGTGTGTGTGTGTGTGTGTGTGTGTGTATGTGTGTGTGTGCAGCCACCCCTCACCATGCAACCAGCAGTCAGCCACTTCCTTGTTGCTCAGGGTGACAGTGCATCCTAGTGTCCCCGGGACTCTCCTGGTTTTAGCTCCCAAAGTCTCTTGGTGGGGAAACTGCTCAGCCTTGGGTCCCTGGCAAAGCCAAGGTGATTTTAAAAGTGTTTTTTTAATTGTGTTCATTTAGGGCGTGTTTATTTGCATGTGGTGGTGGTGGTGGTGGTGGTGGGGACAGGTGCCTTGCATTCTGGAGGACCCAGCTCTGTGCCACTGTCCCAGCATCCCTCACCCTTCCCACCCTGAGGAAGGAGTAGAGACACAGTTCTTGTTATACAGAAGTTCGTGTGTGAGGGGGGGAGCACATGAGCGGCTGGATGAACAGGGGAGTGAGTTAATTCGCTGAAATCATATGTAGTCTAAACTGAGCTCAGAAGCCTCTGGGAAGCTGTCTTAGCATGCTGAGCCTCACTCCCAGGATTCCTCACTCCACAGGTCATCATGGGGTCAAACAACCTGAACTCATCCCTTACTCTCAAATGAGGCTGATTCTTAGTCATTGGGAGCACTCCATGAGCAGAATCCGAGAAAATGACAGTTACATCAAAGGGCATTAAAGACCCAGAAGGCCCTCTCCCTCAGCTCCGTGACACCAGGCCAGCTGTAGCTCTCTCTGGGCCTCAGTTTTCTCACCGGGAAAGGGACTGCTGTGGAGACTGGAGACTCTACAGGCCACCCTAGGCGAACCCTATGCAGCCCCAAAGGTGGCGTCACAAAGCTGTGACTCAGAGCCTGGCTTTCCTGCTCTCTTGTCTTTGCTCGTTAGCCACTTGAGTGACTCCGGCTCCTGAGCTGCTGTGAACCAGGACAAGTAGCTGTCCCTGCCACATGTGGGTGATCACATGGTCTCTATGTCAAATGAACCTGTGGAGAGCCTAGGACCCAGTCACCGCTCAGTGGCAGCTAATAAGAAATGTGAAAGCGAGGCTGGTGAGATGGTAAAGGTGTTTGTTGCCAAACCTGGTATCCTGGGTTTGATCCCCAGGGTCCATGAGGCAGAAAATGGCTCCTGTAAGTTGTCCTCTGACCTCCACACATTCATCATCATCACCATCATCATCATCATCATCATCAATCATCTCACACACACACACACACACACACACACAGATAGAGAGACAGAGACAGAGACAGAGACAGAGACAGAGAGAGGCAGGCTAAAACTTCTATTTATGTTAAAATGGGAGTGATGATATTCACCTGCAATTTCAGCCCCTGGGGGGATCAGAAGTTCAAGGTAATCCTTGACTATATAGTAAGTTCAAGGACAGCCTGAACTATGTGAGACCCCATTTTAAGAAGGAATTATTAAGACTGACAGTTGTAGTAACCTTAAGCCACTAACCATTAGACCAGCAGTGGCCCAAACAAGGCTCTGGTAGATTCTGGAACCTGGCTGAGAATAAACTTGGGATGGTGTGGGCTCTCACCAGCTGGGTAGATTCCACACAAAAGGGAACTCTGAGAATTCCATTCACATCCCTTCTAGGGCAATCCTCAGAGTAAAGTGGGATCCCCTATGATGGTATTTTTAGAAGGTATGGGGGACAATACACAGGCAAAACCCATGACAGCCACCAGAATGGAGGACCTGAGCTTGCTTCCTCAGGCCATGGGAAGAAGAATCATGTACCAGCCCTCAAGGAAAAGCGTGTGCACCCCCTCTGTGATACCAGCTTCAAGGCAGACAAGCCAGAAATAGCTGTGGCAGAGCAGAGGCGTGAGCCAGTGTGTCCACAGAGTCCAAGGACTTCAAAGCACTGGGATGGATTTTGTTTCTGCCTTTATTTAATTCTTATAAAAATCAGAAGAGAGGTTAAATGACTCCCCTAAAGGCCACATGTCAGTGACGGAGCTGGCAATAGGGTGGCCTGGGCCCCCTGTGCGCCAAGAGCCATGCATTAACAAAAAGATTCCAATTAAGCTGTGGACGTTATAGAATATTTTATTTTTGAGGCAGGGCCTCCCGATGTTAAGTTTGGCCTAGAACTGTCTATCCTCCCAGTCTTCCCAGTGATGAGTTTGTAGACATGTACCACCATGCTCAGTGAGAATGCCTCCCCACACTTTGAACAGTAGAAAGAAACCAATATTTTGTCCCCAAGTCCTGCAGGCAGGAGCTCGGTGAACCTTCAGACACTCCTTTGCAATAAGTGGCATTATCCTTACTTTCTCTGCAAAGACCAGAGCTTCAGCAAGGGCAGGTTACTTGTTCCCGGCTGCCCAGCTGGAAGGGCCAGTCTGCCCCTGAGGATCTCACCTCTCCCCCACCCTGTTCTGGTTTCACATCACTACAGAACAAGCTGCCTCATCAACCACAGAAGGGTTGTTCCTTCGCTGTCCCAGATGATAGGGTGAACTGAATCCTGCCAGGATGCTCTCCCCATGTGTCTTTTATGAAGCTGTAGTGAACTGCCCGGGCTGGGTCATTCCGAAGACTTCCCCTCTCAGGTATGCCGGTTGATATCGGCTTTGGTCACCTGTTGGCAAGGTCCTCAGCTGGACCATGCCCTGGAGCACCTGCGCGTGATGTCACCACACAGTCTGGGCTTCCTCACACCATGGAGGCCTGCTTTCGAGGTTGCAAGGCAGGCAGAAGCTGTGCTTCTTTTGACAGTGTGGCTGAGAAAAGGCGAATAAGAGTATGGCTGTTGTGCTCTGTTCTGTGGAATCAAGGGGTCAGCACTGTCATCAAGGAGTGGGAAGCAGACTTTGCCTGCCCATGAGGAGGGTCAGATAAGGTCAGATAACTCACCTTTCCGCCCTTTTCTTCGTGTGTGTGTGTGTGTGTGTGTGTGTGTGTGTGTGTGTGTGTGTGTGTACCTTTACCTGTTCATATGAGTGTGTGTGTGAGTGTGTGTGTGTGTGTGTGTGTGTGAGCCTTTACCTGTTCATATGAGTATGTATGTGAGTGTGTGTATGCCTTTACCTGTTCATATGAGTGAGTGTGTGTGCATATGTGTGTGTGTGCGTGCCTTTACCTGTTCATGAGTATGTGTATGTGTGCCTTTACCTGTTTATATGAGTGTGTGTGTATGAGTGTGTATGTATATGTGCCTTTACCTGTTCATATGAGTGTGTGTGTGTGTATGTGCCTTTACATGTTCATGTGATTGAGTGTATGTGCATACACACGTGTGTGTGTGTGTGTGTGTGTGTGTGTGTGTGTGTGCCTTTTACTTTTGCAGTGCTGGAGATGGAGCCCAGGCCTTGCACATGTCAGTCAATGCCCTCATCCAGCTAGATCCCAAGCCCCGCCCCCTTTTTAGATAGGCTCAGGCTGGCCTTGAGCTTTCTCTGTAGCCCAGGGTAGGCTTGAACCATGCTTTTCCTGCTTCAGCCTCCCTAGTGTTGGCATAAGCGGCATGTGACACTGTGGTGTGTTTGGCGACCATGCTGTTCCATAGGCACGTGTTCTTTGGTCTTTTGTTTTCCTTTGCAGCAATCATCCCGGCTTTTAAGTGTGTGTTTGACTGACTAATGCCTGGATTCTTGCCTAGACTTGCACTACTGGGTCCTTAGTGGCAGCTTCAGCTCCTAAGCCCGTGTTGGACACACCATGGTCCTTAGCAGTTTATTTCCCTGATACTTTGGGGGACCTTCTGTGCATCAGGCATAGGCTGGGTCCTGAGAATGCATTGACCATGACAGAAGGGTCCCCGCAGCCACATGCGGTTTACCGGGGTATGTACATGAGATGGGGGAGGAGCTGTTGAGAGATGTCAGAGACATGGCACAGGAAAATGGAAGATGGTGTGTGCTGTGCTCTGAAGGAATGCCAGGATGGACCTGAGATCACATGGAAGCTGAGAGCCCACTGAAAGAGAGGAAGAAGCTGAGGAGATGGGGGTGGGGGGGACACTCTTATAAGAGAGAACAGCCTGTGCAAGGTCATCGTGTTGGGTAATGCCTGGACTGTGAGAGAAGCCATTGTGGCGGCTGGCTGCAGAGTGTGGGAAACAGGAGGGGCCTTATAGTCATGGGGGCAGGGGTAATATGCAGAGGCGGTATTTAGCAGGCTACACAGAGCATCAGAAAGAAGCTTGGACTGCATCTAGAAAAAGCAGGGAGCCTCAAGGGCAGAGGATCTCAACCTGTGGGTCATGACCAAGGGTGCTGTAGAACGATCCTTTCAAGGGTTTGCCCAAAACCATATGAAAACACAGATATTTGCATTACAATTCGTAACTGTAGGTTTGCTACAGTTATGAAGTAGCAACAAAAACAATCTTATATTTGAAGTTGAGAAGCACTGACCTAGAGGGTAAGGCTTCACCTATACTTTTCAGAAACTGGTCCTGTAGAAGGGAGTGAGGGAAAGAGGAAGAGTGGAGCTCAGGGCTCAGGGACAAGGCCAGTATTGTGTCCAGCCATCGATGTGGTGACAGTAGCTGGACTGAGCTAGGGGCAGGTGAGCAGTGTTGAGCTAACTTACATTTGAGACCATTCTAGGAGACCCATGCTGTGCCTGAGCTAGGAGAGGGGGATGCAGGGATGCTGCTGGGCTCTGGGCAGTCACTGGGTGGAGGATGCAGGGATGCTGCTGGGCTCTGAGCAGTCACTGGGTGGAGGATGCAGAGATGCTGCTGGGCTCTGGGCAGTCACTGGGTGGAGGATGCAGGGATGCTGCTGGGCTCTGGGCAGTCACTGGGTGGAGGATGCAGGGATGCTGCTGGGCTCTGGGCAGTCACTGGGTGGAGGATGTCACTTATTGCATCCTCTCCGTGTTTGTAATTTCACAATAGGGTGATGGTGGAGATCAGGTTGGGCCAAGAAGAAGAGGGGAACCTTTTCCCCTCAGCGTTAACACAGGGTTAGCTCCACTGAACTTCTGAGTGGCAAAGGTTCTCATCACACGCAAACTAGAGTCCTCGTGGGTCATGAGTGTGAGGGGGCATGGTCTGCCTGCCTTTGGGGTCACAAAGCTGATGGGCACAGCAGATGAACTCATCCCCCATCACCTTGCCTTCTGTGAGGGATGCCAGCCCCCCGTGGAGTTCCATAGATGCTGCTGATCTTGCCCTTGGCTTGATATGGAGTGAGCACCAGACAGGTATCAGATCCCAGGGGCTATGCCACTTGGAAAGCATCTTGCTTTCCACTCTGTGTTGATGCAGGGTTGGTCTTCCCAGATTCATACTCTATTTTTCCATCTGTAAAGTAGGCCAGCTCTCCTATTGTAGTCTATCCTCAGCACACGTAGGTTCCGGGGCCGCTTTTGCTTGAGATACTGCTTTCCTCTTGTCACTGATCCATATTCCTGGGTTTGTTTGTTTGTTTGTTTTGTGGAACCTGGGAGCCAGCTGGGCTCCGTGTTGCTCTAGCAGTATCCTGGTCACCCTTCCTCTCTGGGTTCTCATTTTCTACATCTAAAGGTAGTTGTGGAGATAAAATCCATGAATGAGGGCCTGGCTCTGCCCCCTAGTGAGCAGCCCACTCTCCGTAAGTAGGATTTTTGTTAAGTAAGAATAGTACTTTAGCAAATTTGTTATCTGCTTTAGACTCCATTTTTCCATCTGTAAAATGGGCCAACTCTTCACATTTTTTTTTTTTTTAGTCTACATTCAGCCCAGGGCATCCCAGGCATAGTACTACATCCAGATAAAGTTCTGAGATCTTTAACAGCCTGGGTCAAGGCTCGATCCTCGCTGCCCATCAGAGGGCCCAAGGACTTGGCTCCATCATTTCTTCCTTTGTTTTTCCTTACCTGCGAAGGTCCAGGCACTGGGCAGTGGCAAGCATAGGCCAGCATGATCCTTCATCTTAATCAGGTTACTCCTTACATCTCTTTGGTTTCTTTGTGGGTCCCAGAGCATGACGAACCATCTGCATCGAGGCCAGCAGACTGGTTTGTTTTGTTCAGCTCTCATGGGGGTGGGGGTGGGGGTGGGGGTGGGGGTGGGAGGACAGACTTGAGATTTCCACCAGGTTCCCCTGGGTGTAGATGGATTTTTTTTCCCCTTGAGACCTGAGGCCACCCTACAAATTGTTCATCAGACATCTGCTGAATTCTGTGTACTACACACTATGCAGTGTCTGGGAGGCGTCAAACCTGTGCCAAGGCTGGAATTACAGAGGTGGGGGAGGGACATGTGGCCTTGAATCTGAAGTGGCAGTTCTTGGGTATCACCTGTCCCTGATACCTCAGTGGCAAGAGGCTAACTCATCATGTCACCAAAACATGTCGGCCCCTCTCTTTTAAGCAAACCTGCCCCCAAGAAAACATACTCAGAAGGACCAAGTGCCCCTCTCAAAGTTGCCATCAATGAAGTACCTGGGACCAAACCCCAGGTCTCTGAAGTCTAGAACTTCCCCAAGGACAGTAGACATCGGGTGCTGGTACTGAGGGTATGTCTTTTCATTAAACCTCAAGGCCCACCACCTTCCCAATGTAGCACTGAGAGCAGGCATTGCAAACTGGTTTCTCTGAATCCGTAGCAACTGTGGCTATGAAAACGGCCCAGTTCCCTCTTTACACACTTCCGGGAAGTGTGAAAGGAAACATAGCCTCCCACGTGCAAATGACTCACGTCTTGTTTTATCTGCTTCAGTCTGTGTTCCATTTTACGTCCTTATCCTCATTTTAAGTTACAGAGGAGGGCAAATTGGAAGCCGGTCAATTAGAAGAGAAACCAATCAATTAGAATAGAAACCAACCAATTAGGATAGAAACCAATCAATTAGGATAGAAACCAATCAATTAGAATAGAAACCAATCAATTAGAATACGTTCTTAAGGAGAACGCTTGCTGGAGAGGAGCTGTGTGGTGGCCAAGATGCAGCAAGGGGTGCTGGGGTTGGAAACTCGGGTAATGACTTGGTTTCCCCAAAGCAATTGATAATCGGGAGGGGAAAGGTGTGAAGCATCATGCTTTAAGCAAAGACACATCTGTGTAGAAACTTCAAGCCATTCCCAGGACCTGTATTCTGCTGCTCGGCACCAGTGATTTGGAACCAGCTGACGCATCACAGCTGCAAGGGCCTCATGTGTTCTCGTGGGCAGTTGGGAGAGTCAAGGCAATGCTTGGGACAGCACCCATCAAGGGGGATACGGGAGGGGTCCAGGCAGGATGTCATCTCATTAATGCTATTACAGATTTCACCTAGGGTGCCCCACTTGTGTGATGGTCCTGGGCCTGACACACGTCAAGTGTGTGCCCGGTGCTTGCATAAATGCATGCCTGAGTGATGAAGCCGGGGAGGCTGCCCAGGAGAGAGGAGCCAACACAGGGCTCGGGTTTTTTTTTTTATCAGATTCAGCTTGCTGCGTTCGAGCGGTTCTTGAGACCCTGTCTGATTTAGGTTTCTCCAGAGACAGAGGCTGAACAAAGAGTCAAATGCAAGTGGCCCCTTGGAGGTGATCCCAGGGGGACACCTACAGGGAGGGAAGGGTGAGAAGGCAAAGAGCAGGCATGATGGGTACCACACCTGGTCCTGGAGCTCAGGGCAGTAGGGGAGACTGGCACCTGAGAGCACTGGCTGGGTGGTGTGGCAGGGGAGAGTTAGTTGTCATATTAAGTAGTCACAGCTGATGAACGGGAGTGTCACTTCTCTGGGAGGAGAGGGAACGTGTCTCAGAAGCATCTTCCATAAATAATTACCTTCTTCCAATGGGACCATCATGGCTGACCTTGCCCTAGTCAGACTCACCTGGTCTGTACCTTTTGGGGTTCCATTGTAAACCCACATCTCTCTCCTACCTAAAGAAAGAACAAGGGGTCTTGGGAGATGACTCCATCAGTAAAGTACAAAGGACCCAAGCTTTATCTTTAGAATTCACACACACACACAAAAAAAAGGCAGGCATGGTGGTGCGTGCTCATAAATGTATATGCACTGTACCCACAAGAACATACCATTATACCTTCACATACCACATATCACACAAACACATCACAACATTTATGTAGCAAACATGCTCTGAGCCCAGTACTGCACCGAGGTCACTGGCTGAGAATGGCACAGGGGAGAGTCACTGAGGACCCCACAGGAAAGGGTCATGGCTTTATGTCTTATCTTGGGTGGAGTCTGAGATGTCTGTGACTGAGGAGGGAGGCTGCATATGAAGGAATGGCAGGCCCGTCTGTCTCCAGGGTTAGCCAGAAGGAAGGCACCTGACTGGAGTAGGTCACCTGGAGGAGCCAGCAGCCAGGCAGAGATAGGAGAACAAGTTTCAAATAAAGGTGACCATGGAAGAGGGCAGAGGTACCCTAAGAGAGATGGGACAGGGAGTCCAGTGAACACAAGTTGGGTGGCAGAGGCTGAGGACAAAGCTCAGAGAGGAGGTAGCAGGCCATGACTTAGGACTGCAGCCCAGCCAGGCAGGCTGGACAGCCTGAACAGCCATGACAGGGAGAGAGACGACTCCCAGTGTGATCAGGTGTCTCTTGGACAGGAGCAGGGACACAACTGAACTCTAACTCCAGGTTAGTCACAGAGCCTTGAAGAAGCCACTAGTCTAACGCTGAGGCAGACGTCTCAAGTGTCACCCAGGAGGAGGCTGTGGGAGCCATTCACAATGGGACGAGAGCCACAGAGAGGACTGAGGAGAGGACTGAAGGCAGGAGAGGTGAAGACAGGGCTTGAGGTTCACGAGGAGCCCGGGGATGGGTCTGAGGAATGCACCAAGCATGCGGACAGGAGCCAGAAGTCAGGCAGGAGTTGACGGTGGAAGTTCTTGCTAAAGCAGTCACCAGGGGAGCGTACATGTCCTAATATGATTTGCCCTCAGGCATCTGAAGTTAGAGATCCTGAACACTGTGAGTGGAGAGGAGCAAGGGAGGAGGACACATTGGGGGTCAAACAAGCGGGTCTTTCCACTTGGGGCCAGCCATGGAAGTCAATCAGTGATGGACGCTTGCAGAAGCCAGGGACTTCAAGGAGAAGGCAGCGCTCTTGAGAGCATGGAAGATGGAGAGGGACAGACTTGGCCTTGGGGAGATGTTTGGGCCTTAGGGAGATACACTTGTCTAGACTGGGGACAGCATAAACCAATGGGAAGAGAGCCAGCAGGGGTGTGGTCAGGGCCACTTCATGCCCCCACAGACATTGTTACAGACACATGCTAATGGAAGTCCTAAGGCTAGGCCCTGAGGAGCCTGAGGGAGGACATTTGGGGGCAAGCCAACTTTCACTCATTCAAACATTTTATTAAACACATCTTTAGAACCTGGAATATGCTCTAGGACAAAGTGGCTGCAGGACTGACATTCTGGCAGAGGATAAACTCCAGAAGCAATCAATGTGCTAAGCCTTTGAGCCAGACTGCGGCAGGTGTGCTCCAGAGAGCCTAGTGTGAGGGGGAGCTGTGTGGTGCAGGCCGGGTCACTTGGAAGAGAAGACCGTGTCTGAGAAAAGGAGAACTTGGAGAGGGACTGGGGAGAGCACAGGAGAGGGAGACAGCAGCCAGGGCTGCTTCAGAGGTTCTAGAAGGCTGAAATGAAGACTAGGAGGAAGGGGTTAGCGTCAAGTGAGGGGCAGGGAACATCTCCAAGCAGACTAGTTGTTGAGGTAACTATCTTGGGAAGTCCAGGGAGAACCTAGCAGGCAGAGGGGGACATGTTCAAAACCCTGGAATGAAACAGCCATGGGTTGTAGGAAACTCGCAGATCATGACACTGGGCATGGTAAGCTGCAGGAGACAGTGGTTCACAGAGGATGTCTGAGGGTGAGACAGGAATGCTAGCACCGACCCATTCAGGATCACACTGCACAAACTGGGTCCTCTTCAAATGGAGAGCCCTTAAAGAGGCTCGGGGCTATGAGGATGGCCTAAAGGGATGAGCTTATTTGATGGCACTGACGTGAGTGGAAAGGGTGTTGGAACAGGGAGAGCATGAGTCTGGCTAAGAAGCCATCACTCTGTCCAGGTGGTAGACCAGAGTCAGACTTGGATGACGAAAAGCCAAGTGTCAGTTTCTAGTTGAGGTTTGGAGAGAATCATGGGCCAGGCACGGCATGGAGACTATTCATCTCTCCAGGATGGAAGGAGGCCAAGCCCCTGCCGGTTTGTGTGTCTGTGTTGGGGACCTCACTGTGGCAACCACCTCTTTCTAAGACTGTGCTGAGATGTTGGTCTGGTTTGCAGCCATGTTTCCAGGGACTTGATTTATACTGCCCTCCGTTCCCTCTAAATATGGCCAAACTGCCTAAGGAGATGTCATCTGCTAGACCCCAGGGCCTTGCCGGAGCTTACCAGAGCCAGTTGTGATGGCCTGGCAGTGGTATCTGTGTCCTCCCCTGTCTCTTTCAGAGGATCTCAGGGAAGGCTCACGTGTCTTGGGCTAGACTGTTTGGAAAGTTCTTGACATGTGGTACCCAAGCTGTAGTCTACCAGGTACAGAGAAAAGATGGAGTCCTTTCTGGATGCTTCTCTTCCAGAACACCTCCCACTCCCCATGTTGAGAAGTGTGCAGTGGAAATACTAGGCTGACCAGTTAGAAATGCCTACTGGACTTCTGGGCAGGGCTGTGGAATTCTTGCTATTTCTGGCAGTCCCTCCCCTCTGTGCTTCCCCCCTCTGTGCTCCCTCCTTCCTCTGTTCCCTCCTCCCTGTGCTCCCTCCCCTCTGTGCTTCCTCCCCTCCATGTTTCCTCCCCTCTGTGCTCCCTCCCTGCCATGCTCCCTCCCTTCCCTGCTCCCTCCCCTCTGTGCTTCCTCCCCTCTGTGCTCCCTCCCCTCTGTGCTCCCTCCCCTCTGTGCTCCCTCCCCTCTGTGCTCTCTCCCCTCTGTGCTCTCTCCCCTCTGTGCTCCCTCCCTTCCCTGCTCCCTCCCCTCAGTGCTTCCTCTATCCGTGCTCCCTCCCCTCTGTGCTTTCTCCCCTCTATGCTTCCTCCCCTCTGTGCTCCCTCCCCTCCATGCTCCCTCCTCTCTGTGCTTCCTCCCCTTCATGCTTTCTCCCCTCTGTGCTCCCTCCCTCTCCATGCTCCTATTATTAGTTATTTTCTTATAGTCTCCTTATTCAAGGAACAAGGGTTCAGGCCCAGCCCCAGAAGCAGGGTTTGCCTCCTTCACCCTCCTCTGGCTCACTTGAGCTGACTTTTCTGCAGCAGTTCTCCAGCACTGTGACAAGCACTCTCTGGGTGTGTGTGGAACCCTGGGGATGGCTATTTCCTGGTGTTTGGGCTGGAGGGTGAGTGCCACCCAGGCACCCATAGTTCACAACCTCACCTGTGCTCCATGGAGTGAGTGGAATCTTTCCTTTTAGGGGGAAACTCTGTTAGCCACTTTGTTGTCTGCTGGGGAGTCTTGGCTATGTCTTTTGATGATTCAGTTTCACACTGTGGTATGATTCTGTATGCTAATCTGGATTGATTTATGAACCATTTATATACACACATCCCTACCACCTGTCAAAACAAATATGCAAGACCTGGTCCAGAGAGCCAGAGTTTAGCATCTCTGAGGAGCTGTTGCTCCACTGGCCTGAAGGAGGATGTGAAGTGGTTCTGTCTATTCATGAATACAGCTTTGCACAGGTCAGACCTGGCTGTTGACTTTAGCTGGGCTAGAGGACAGGAAGCTGTTTCTCGGGTGGGTTTCCAGTTCTTCTCTGTGTCTGTATCACCGTCTCACATTAGACCTACACAGTCCTATGTGGCCCACAGCGCTGTTTTTCTGTTTTTCATTACCCATCCTGCCTGGTTCATTCTAGAGGCAGAGCTGAGCTGAGACGGTTCAGGTGTATGTGGGGATAAACAGAATGTCCCCAAGAGGAAGCAGAGGAAGGAAGAGAAGTGGGCCAGAACAGGGATGGAACCTGTGGAATCAGGGTGTGGTTTCGGCAGGACACTCCCAGGGAGCCCACAGGAAGTCCACCCAGTGGTGATGGGGAAACACACCGGAAGTATGTCATTAGCTGCCTCAGAGCAGAGAACTGGGTCCCATAGCATGTATTCCACATTCTTCTGAAAGCAAAGACCTCTGCAAAGTACAGTGTCTTTTTCCAGTTCTTGGCTCAGTCATGGCATGATCCTATGACACAAAGACCTTCTAAATCTTTCACTATTTTGGAGATATTAAAAAATGCCCCCCATATCTCCCCCTTTCATTCCTTTTCCTCCATGCTTCTGCTCTGACCTCGATGGAGCCCATGGCTCCTAAATGCCCACCCTTCAGGATCTTGGAGAGCAGGAGGCAGGATAACTCCCCATAAAACAAGCAAATCACCACCCCAGTGAAGTCTAATCCTTTCTTCCTCCCTGAAGCCAGGGCCTGGATTCCTTCACAGTCAGAAATACACAAAGGATTTTCATCTCATCTCTGAGAACATTCTGGGCCGTATAGCAGCAAAGCAGTTTATCTTCCTATTCAACTCTAAGATGCTTTCTGCAGCCTATAAGCCCTGTGGGATTAACCAGCTCTGACGTTTCCACCCAACTGCTCACCGGTTCTGTGGTGGGAGTGAGGGCGTGAGATACACACATGCCAGGGCTTATGGGAATTAATGGCACTGTTTCTGAGGTGCAGCCATTAGGTAACAGAGCTGACTCCCTTCCCATCCCTCCTAACACACATCCCCACAACCCATCCATCTTTCCCTCAGAAGTTCTTGAACTTCGTGCTAGCCATAGGGGTTCCGTTACCATCCGAGAAGTTTCTAGATTCTTCTCTACAAGGGAAGTGACTTAAATGGAAGCAATACTTAGCAAAGCCATGATACAAAGATTAAGGTTCAAGCCATCGCTGGCAGGAAACCTCTGGAGGATGCAGAGCACAGGTGAAGTGCATATTCTTTAGGCAGCTGGGTGAGGAAGAGTCAGGGAGGGGAGATGTGGGAAAAGAGGAGGCCGGATGTGAGGCTGCTGAGCCAACCTTACGAAGAAGCCTATGGCTCACTGTTGGATCCTGTGGATCATCAGGAAGGACCACCGTTCCTGGATTGAGAAGACGGTGAGTTCATTGTCTCTTGTGAACTCTGAGCCTCCAGCGAACCATTCGAGTAGAGATGCCAAGTCACAGCTGAACACAGGCCAGGAGCTGGGCATAGGTTGGTTCTGGAGCTATAAGTGTGGAGGTGGCGTCCAGCCAGAATTGAGATAGTGTGGCTGGATTGGTCTTTAAGGGGGAATGGATAGGAGCAGGCTCAGCATGGAAGCTAAGGCCAGTGAACAAGACCCCGAGATACAGCTCTTTCCTCTCCATCTTCCAGGTCGACAGTGTCCCACCTTTATTCCCCAAAGGATGGATTAAAATTTACCCATCCCCAAGTCTGGAGCTGGGTCCTTCCCCCTAAGAAGTACCATTTGGCTACCATATTAGAAACAACACAACATGCCTAACTGGTCCCACCCAGTGTTTCAAAACAGAAAAGAAAGCCTTGACCAGTCAGTGATATTTTACATTTAAAAACCCCAATCCTCCATTCTCTGGGCAATGACAGCGGCTCAAGTCACTGCCCCACAGTGAGGCTGAGCTGAGGCCAAGAGCAGAGCTGATTAAGGAAGTTTGAGGCAGTGCAGGGTCAGGATGTGGTGGGGCTGGGGCAGGCAGGGAGGTATAGAAAGGTAGGAGACAGCTTCTGTTCTCTTGTCACTCCACCAGGATTTGGGTCTTAGAAGAAACCATAGCATCTGCATGCAGTGCTGAGCTGTCCAGGTTTTCTGTTCTTTAAATTAAATTTTTAAAAATGTATTCTTTGGGAATTTCATACATGTCTGTAATAATTTTAATCACTCTTACTGCCTGTATTTTTCTTACCCCCCCCCCACTTCCTCTGAGGCCCCACCTCTTTCTAACACCCCCTCTCCTGCTTGGATGTCTGTCAGTTTGGATGGCCCGATGGGTGCCTTGCTGGAGCATGGATGTGGGGCACAGTTATATCCAGGACTGAGGGCAGTGCAGGACAGAAACCGGATTTCTGGCGTTGGTGGACATAGCTGGCCTCGGAAGCACCACCGTGTCTGTGAAAGATGGACTTCACCTCCAAGGCCCCATTAATGTCCCTGTCAAAGGGAAATGATGGAGCAGTTGATTATGGTGACCTGTGAGGCCAGCTGTCAGGAAAAGTAAAGAGAGGATGGCAGGACGAGGTTGGTCCAGGGCTGAACGACGTCTGGATTTTAGACTGAGGTGCGTGGAGAAGGTTGAGATGACACTGAATTAAAGCGGAAGAATTCCTTGTGGAGATGCTTTGGGAAAGCATCCTCCCACAGGGCTGGCAGTGAGCTTAGTGGAGACTTTAGAGCATGCACAGGGCCATGAGTTCAATCCCCACTACCAGAAAGGAAAAGTTAAGTGTGGGGTGGAAAGGAAGGGAGAGGGAGGAGGNAGAGGGAGAGGGAGAGGGAGAGAAAACTTCAAGTGTTCTTCAGGTACCATTCACCTTATTTTTTAAGAAAGAGTCTCTCACTAACCTAGAGCTTGCAAGTAGACTAGACTGGCTGACAAACAGGTCCCAGGCAACCTCCTGTCTCTGCCACCACCATGCCTGACTTTTTCACGCGGGTGCTAGGTTGGGACTCAGGTCCTTGTGTTCACAACACAGGTACTTTTCCGGATGAGTCCAGCTCCCTGCCATTCTGTCTTTATCCAGCCAGTTGAACCTTCTATAACATTTCCTGAAACCTTTGGAATTTGCACATGTCAGGAAACCAACAAAAGCCTGTGACAACACAGAGACGTCGCCTGGTACATCCCTACGGTGGCACTCTGAGGCCTTTCAAATGAACATAAGCAGTGGTGCTGGTGGCTGCCGGGCTTACTTCTTTATACGATGGGAGAGAATCTGGTTCACATTATAGAACTGAATTATCCCGGAGGTTGGCTGGTGAGATCCAATTTAGAATTGCCCTGTCTGGAAGGGGTCCTAGTACCTCTGCTCCTCCATGGTTTGTAGTTATCTAGGCTCTTGGTTGGAAGGAGGTCGTGTTACCTCTCTAGTTAGGTGACACCAGGTCTTCAGCCTTCACAAAGACTCTGTCCTTGGATCTTCTGCCTGAGGAAGATGGAGAGGTCTTGGGTTGGTCAAAGAAAAGCATGCCTTGGTTAATGTCCCCACTCCACCTTCTGTCAAGGCAATGTGACTAGGGTCTGTTCTCTGCTCCCAAGTTTCTGTGTGACCCTTGTCATCAATCAGAAAAGGCCAGAGGCCACTATTTCCTATCCTCTACCCCTAGGCACCCTGGCTCAGAGTGAATGAGTTTCTTGTTCCCACATTTAGAATGAATTAGACCATGAGTAGCAGAGGCATACCACCCCCTGCCTTGCAGAGAGAATTATGGGTATTGTGGAAAGAATGCCTGGGTCTCTTCCTTAACCCTGTTATAGACAGTTCCTCTGTGTAGTCTCTCAGTAGCTGGGGGTCATTTTGAAGGCAATAGACTTAGAAATGCAGACTATCCCATGAGAAGCTATTAAGTCAGCCTCCTTGGATTGGCTAGATCTGTGTAATGCATACCAGGAGCCCGAGTCTGGCTTTCTTGTCTGCTGCTGGCTGTCGTATGCACTGGCTTCTGCACTGAACTCAGGAGTCAGAAGAGGGTTCTCAGAAGTGTTCACCAGTGAGAGTGAGAAGGGCCTAGAGAGACCCCTAAACACTGAGATGCTACAGAGCAGCCCGAGATGCCAGTTGTGATAAAGTTGAGGATGCTGACTTAAACCTATATAACCACTCTAACTGTGCAGATAGGCTTTTGAGAGCCAGGGAGATGAAGTGACTTACAAAAGTTCAGACTTTGTATGGCAGTACCGGAGCCCAGGTGGCCAGGTGGTGTGACCTTAATCTTTAGAAGAATCTGCATGTCTAGATAGAGGAAAGGCCTAGGTGGAGCTCGTTGCTAGGGAGACCCACCACACAGTCTCAGCATCATCGTGCTTTGGACAAGCTAAGGGTAGAGGAGTTATCCATGGTCGTTGCAGTAATAGGATCTTCATGGGCTCAGGCCTGGCCAGTGGCCTGTCTGCCTATCAATGATGACTGCTCTGTAAGCCCAGGCATTCCACTCACCCTGCCATATGTGTGCTCCATGTGGGGTTGGAAGGTCCACAGGTTTTACCTGGATGGTCAGAGCCGAAGTGTTGGATTGATGGCTCACACCAGTGTGGTCTGCCCAGTGGTAATAGCAGAAGCCTTCCCCCTTAGAGGCTCTGATTGTCACGGCCTCCGTGGCTCTGCAACTTTGCCTCTCTGATTACCGCTGTGTTGCTCTTCTGACGGGAGGGATCTGACAATGAAAGAAAAATGACAGAAACACACACTTTAACAACAATGGATGCCACCGTGAAATAAGAGAACCATCTCCTCTCCTCTTGTTTTGAGTAGGGTAAGTAAAGTAGGTATGGTGTCATTTGCAAAGGGGACTCCTGTCCTCATTTGTCTGACCTGGTGCCATCCAGCTATCAAACAAACTTTCATGACAATGGTCATGATTGTGTCATTTCTGTGGCTACTGAGCACTTGACAAAGGGCAGTGCCACCGAGAAACTGAATGCCCGGTTTCTCTCTCTCTCTCTCTCTCTCTCTCTCTCTCTCTCTCTCTCTCTCTCTCTCTGTGTGTGTGTGTGTGTGTGTGTGTGTGTGTGTGTGTGTGTGTGTGTGAAGGCCAGAAGTTGCTTTGGGGTAATATTCCTCAGGCACCATCTACCTTTTCATTTTTGGGGTGGTGGTTGTTTGTTTGTTTGTTTGTTTGTTTGAGATAGGAACTCTTATCAGTAATCTAGACAGGTTGTCTAAAAGCCCCAACGACCGGCCTGCCTCTGCCCCCTTAGGGGTGGAATTGCAAGCTTGTTCCTCCAGATTTTGTAGAAAGATCTGGGCATCAGACTTGGGGCTTCATGCTTGCACAGCAGGCTCTTTATTTACTGAGCTATCTCTCCAGCCCTTATTATATTGATAGTTTAAATCAAACTTAAATAGTCACAAGTGGTTGATAGCTACTCTATTGGACATAGTGCCCCGGGACAACCAGCTCTGACACTTGTACTTTTAAGTGTACTTTTGTCCCCGAATC
Source organism: Mus minutoides (assembly GCA_902729485.2). Lineage (NCBI taxonomy): Eukaryota > Metazoa > Chordata > Mammalia > Rodentia > Muridae > Mus > Mus minutoides. The sequence goes on along the minus strand of LR750191.1, from coordinate 146,296 downwards.
ACATACATGTAAGTTTTCTTTCTTTTGTTAAACAAGGCCTGATAAGCAGAGGGACATTCTCAGCTTGTTGTGCTTCCATAGCCTCAGCTAGGACAGAGCTGACCCTACTGTCACCTGCCAGAGACTTTTGGGTGAGACATAAGCCCTGGCCAGAAAACCAGGAAAGGGCAAGAGGTTCTGAGAGGCAGTCGTCCAGACCATAGAGTTCAAGTGCAAACTCCTTGGGATAGAATTTCATCCTCCAAAGCTGCCCAGGGACTGCCAACCCTTAGTGACCTCATGTCTTGGTGTTTTGACGTGGAACTTGTCCTTAGGACCTGCCATGAGGATTTTAAAAACAGGTGTTTTGAGGGGAGTCTGCGGGACCCACCACAGAGGAGGTGAGAAGCATGGGAAGAGGCTGGCACCAAGCCCTGCTGTGTGTCCCCAGCTGGTGACACTTGGCCAGGCACTGGATGAGGATGCCATTTGAGACTGAGGAGGTTTCCCCAGCTTTGTGTTTAGTCTCAGTAGCAGCAGCCAGCCCAGGAGAGTGCTCCAAAGAAGGGCTGCAGGGGCTAGCCCAGTGACAACCAAAGCCAGCCCAGGAGAGTGCTCCAAAGAAGGGCTGCAGGGGCTAGCCCAGTGACAACCTAAGCAGAGCCCCACCTTCTTGCTCACACCAGAAGGCAGTTTCCTCAAGCCTCCCCAGGGAGGCTGTGCTTCTGTGGAGGAGAGCTTGAGGGCTGTGAAATGCAAGTGCTCTGGCTGTGGGGGAGGGGACTGACTCAGCCTATGGTTTATGCAAACTTAGGCCCCATTGTCTGCTGTTCTTAGCAGGTTATCACACTGCTATCCCTTAACTATCACAAACCCAGAGATTAAAGAATGGAACTGGTATGATGCCTGGTTAAATTAATAAATAAAAAAACTGAAGGACCAGAACGTTCATCTCCACAGTACACATGAGCTGAAATTTCAATGCAGACCAAGACTCTGCTATGATTGCTGAAGAGTTTTAGGTAACAACGGTATCCCTGAAAAGTAAACAGACTTTTGTCAAAGGCCACACAGTAGCTATTCCAGTCCTTACAGGCACATGGTACCTGGCACAACTGTTCAGCTCCGTAAATGTATGAGTATGTGTTCCAGTAAAACCTTATTTCTAAAACAATTAGTGACCAGAGTCAGCCTTCAGACCAGAGTTTATCTGCCACTGGTCCACGGTGACCCTGGCTATTTATTTTAAATTAACTATTTAGACAGGACTGCTTCTATCAACCTGGGCATTCACAAGGCCTCCATGAAGGGTATGGACCTTCATGAAGGGGTGAGACCTATATAACATCTATTGATGCTGGAGAGGTGCAGAGGCTCTGCTGGGCATTTGCTATATAGATGGCAAGAACATCTTCCCATTCTCAGGCCACAAGCTTGTCTCAAGCACAACTGAGTTCACTATCTTTAGTCAGTTCCCTCTGCTTCCCCATGCCAGGCCATTACTCTTTGTCTGCTTTATGGTGTTCATCTCTTAAGACACCTACACCAATATGTGTCTAGATGAGGTTGGGATCCCAGCCTGCATTTTCTTGATGATTATTGAGTTAACGCCTATTCCGCAGGTCACAGGTGTCTAGCCCAGTGCACCACACAGTGCAGAAGTGGGTGCGTGGACTCACACTGGAGCAGCAGGGCCAGGACAAGGGGGTCAGCTCAGTGGTCACCCAGAGCTTTCTAGATAGGGCACCTCCTTGTCACTTCCGGACAGGGCTGTGCTGTCCCAGAGATGGCAGATGCGGACCTGTTGTGCTATGTTGCGTCTGCAGCCCTGTGGGGGCCATCATGCATGGCAGATTTGAGAAGCGACCAAGGCAGACAGGAAAAGGTTGGGCCAGCCTTCCAGAGTTACAAATCTTGACTTTTAGGAACTTTACAAAGAAGGCTATTTGGGTGAGAAATAAGGGATTATGTTCCTTGGTTCCCACAGAAGCAAAATTAATTACACCACACCAGCTTGTGACCTGCTGTTCCCGGCTCTTGCCCAGACCTCCCTGTGATCTTTTCCTCACCCAGGAAAAGCCATCGTTGCCCCCCACCAGAGAGACATGAACCTGATTCATAATTTGCCTCTCCTAATTAGGCACAGGAATGAAGGAGGCGATTATTAATAATGTATCCGGGGTTTTAAGTGCCCCACAGGAGCCGAGCCTTGAGAAATGGTGCTCTTGATGATAAACAGCCACGCCGCCACCACACTGGGCTCTGTGCCCAGACACAGGGCAGAAAGAAAGACATCAGAGGAGAAAGGGTCCAGGGTGCATGGGCTGCTGGCTAGAGTCACAGATGGAAGAGTTTAGAGTCCCAGTTGCTCTCACAGCACTGTGTTTGTCTGTCTCTGTGTGTGCGTATGCGTGCGCACGTGTGTGTGTGTGTGTGTGTGTGTGTGTGTGTGTGTGTGTGTGTGTTTGGTGTGGTGTGGTGTGTTGGTTGGGATCTAGTCTGTCTTTGTCACCCTAGGATCATCCAGATATGACCTTTCTTTAGGGATCTCTCCTTGGACCCTTCCATGTAAGACTAAGCTTCAATGTCTCCTGAGAGAGGGGACCCTGATTCTCACCGTGACAGCAGGTTCCCTTTCCACACTGCGTTGGCTTCTTCTGTCTCTTTGCTTCACCATCTCAGTAGTCTCTGTACCTGTCTGTAGGTTTGCTTGCTTGTGTTCTGTCTGTTTAGCGGGTCACAGGTTCAAACCTGTCTAGGTTCCAATGCTGAGATGACGTCATCGGGTTCTGTGCCAAGTCTCCTCAGCTGGCGATCCTTGTCCTTGCTCCCTGCAAGTGCCCTCAGCGCTCACTGCTTCATACCCGCCGGACAGAGCCAGCCTTGGCCTCTCCGCATCCCCACGTGTCCTATGCAGTAGCAGGTGGCCAGAGCAAGACACGTGACCTTGAACTTGGGGTTCATGACCGCAAGGCTTTTGGGGCCTTACCAGACACCAGTCAGTCACTCTTCTAGACAACTGCCTTATAACCTGCTGCTTGTCCCTGGTACACTCAGTACTTGCCCTGGCTTCACACCTGTTCCTAGAAATGATTGACACATCCAGAAGGAGGCAAGCCAGTCACTGCAGACACCCACCTCATGCAGTGAAAACTTCCAGCCTAGCTTTCCTATACAGCAGGGCTCCATCTGAGGCCTAGGCAGGGGCTCCTGAGCTAGGAGTCTGGGGTCTTTCTCTGACTGGCTCGGGGTCCTCCATCTGTCCCTTCCGTGTGTGCTTTCGCAGATCATTTCCTGAATCAGGCCTCTTCTCAGTAGCTGTGCTGCTGACCTCCAGACTGAACCACAAGAACATCTCTGCTCAGTCACAGGCTCCCTTGCAACTCCCCACCCTACACACGCGTGTACACACGCACATGCATGACACAGGTACACGTACAAACACACACATGCACACACACTTGAGAGTGCACACACACTTGTACTCACACACATGCACACACATGCAGACACACATGTGCATAGTAACACAGACACAGACACACACATGCGTACACGCACACACACACTCACACACACACACACACACACACACACACACACACACACACTCGAGAGTGCACACACACAGTGCCAGACCTTGCCTCCCTTTCTCAGGATCCTCTAATACCACCTCATCTCCTAGTCCTCCTCACAGCCTCCAGCCCTCCTCACAGCCTCCAGTCCTCCTCACAGCCTCCAGTCCTCCCACAGTATCCTCTAGTCTCTCCATCCTTTATCTTCACACATGCCGGGCACGAGCTCACTGTAGATCCTCTGCTTGACTTCTGTCCTGACACCTTCAGGACAAACTCCATTGCCAAACTCCAGTCTTTGTTCAGGTGCCACCCTCAATACTGCCCTCGGGCATCCTACCACCGAGACACACTTATCTGCATCCTTTCCCCTAAAAGCTGTTCTCACTTAAAGCAAAGAGGGCACAGTGACACCTGGGAGGTGAGGTTCACCTCTTTCCGTTTATCTTCCTCAAAAGCATGGAGACCATCCCCAGAAGCTCTCAGCTGACTTTTCCTCTCCCGTCTCTCAGCTAGACCTGCAGGACCCGGAAGCCACCTAAACTAGAGGCTAAGGACTGGAGTGACCAGGCCTGAGACCATGAAATCCCAGGAAATCCCATCTCTGCTAGGCTCAGGGAAGGAGGGGATAGGAGGAGAACTAGGATTCTGCTAGGGAGGTAGGGAGGAGACAGGTGTCTGCACCAGCTCTCTGTCTGTGATCTGACTTAATCCTGGTACTCTTTGGAGGAAGGAAGGTCTGTAGCTTCTTTCAAGTTCCAGTGGCTCAAACAGGTAACATTAAACACACCGAATGACTTGCCCAGCTCAGTGCCTGGACTTAACTCCAGCTCCTGATTCAAAGCCAGTGTGGAGCATCAGTGTACACAACTGAGCAATGGACACCCAGGGAGAAGGAACACCTCTGCGTCCGAGGAAGATGGGATCACCTGAGCAGGCCGGAAGTCAGGAGCAGAGGAAGGGAAAGACAGAGGGGGTCAGTTTTCGGCTGTGAGGCTCAGAGATAGAAGCCCGGAAGGAGGGATGTCCAGTGTGGGGCTGAATCTGGGTGAAGACACAGCTCCTGATCAGACTAGGGAGGACTCCTTACTGTTGACTATCTCCAGCCTGGGACCGTCCAGACCGGTAGTGCACATCTGGGAGATGCTGCATGCACAGGAAAGACTGAGGAGAAGCTGGGGGCGGAGACAAGGCTTTGGGGCTGTCCCGAGCGTTGGACCAAGGTTCTCAGCATCTCAGCCAGGGACTAGTTTGTCATCTCGGTACAAAACGTCGGTTTATATCAGGTCCACTGAAATGAGTATAGTATCACACCGACGGAAGGACCGAGCCGACAGTCGTCGTTCGTCCCCGTGGACCCACCGACCCCTATATTTCTGTCTGAAGGTAGTACCGACGTCTACCCGTGTTCCGATCCGTGTCGTAATAGACAGATATACAAGGGATTATATATTGATTGTCGGGTGGAGGTGGCCTAGGATCCTAATGCAGTGTTCACTTCATTACCCCTAGAAACTTTAGACATGGGGCCTGTGTTCAGAATGCACACACACCAAAAGCCTAATGGTTTATCTGTGATTTCAAGTCTAACCCAAACTATGGCGGTGGGACAGCTTCACCCCCACACTGACCTCCTGAGGCCTCTGTGGGTGGTGGACGCCCTGGCACAGGCCTCCCCATGGAGACCCAGTGCCTGTGAACGGCTAGCAGCTGCTGAGAGTCAGTTCCTTGTGTCCACAGACAATGGGTCTCTATGTGGGGCAGGCCACGAGAGGGAGTGGTGGCCCTCCCCCACACCTCCTTCCTTAGTGGACATTGGGTCTGTGTCAAACTGCCCAGCAGTGCCAGGGCTTCAGGCACCAAGGCAGGGGAAGAGCTGGGACTTGTGAAGGAACTGAGCAAGGATGCTCTTTGCTTTGGGGCCAGATCAGAAAGTTGGGCTCAGACTGTGAGGTTGCTGCGCAGCCATGAGAAGATTCCCCTCACCTCTCCAAGCCTCAGTGTCCTCTTTGGCCCCCAAGGAACTGTGAAACAGGTCCTGGAACAACTCAAATCTTTTTTTAAATTAATCATTCCATTCGTTTACATCTCAAATGATATCCCACTTCCGGTTTCCCCTCCACCAACCCCTCATCCCATACCCACCCTCCCCCTCCCCTTTGACAATATGAGGGTGGGCTGTGGGCTCCCACCCACCCACCTACCCTCTCCTGCCCCACCTCTCCAGCATCCCCCTACGGTGGAACATCACACCTCCACAGAACCAAGGGCCTCCCCTCCCACTGATGTCAGACAAGGCCATTCTCTGCCTCCTATATCCCTGGACATCCATCACAAAGTTTTTAACCTAGAAATGTTCCTGTCCAAAGGAAGAACAGGAACAAAAAATGGAGCAGAGACTGAAGGAAGGGCCATCTGAGGACTGCCCCATCTGGGGTTCCATCCTGTCTGCGGACACCAGACCCAACACTATTGCTATTGCCAAGAGGTGCTTGCTGACAGAAACCTGGTGTGGCTGCTCCTTGGGAGGTTCTGCCAGCAGCTGACCAATGCAGATGTGGATGCTTGGAGCCAACCATCAGCATGAGCTCAGGGACACTGGTGGGGGAGCGGACAGAAAGACTGGAGGAGCTGAGGGGGATTGCACCCCCATAGGATGAACAACTCAAATCTTTAACAGAGCTCCTCACATCCCTTGAAAACCACACAGAACCAGGGCGTGTCCTAGGACACTGGCTGGGGCAGGGACAGGTTGTTGATGTGCTCAGCATCCTGGATCCTCAAACCTTTCTTAGAGGAGCAGGACAGCTTCCTTGACACCCTGTGGTGCCATGAGAGAAGAGAGAGGACACGCATCCTAAGGACCAACTGGGCCATAAAACTGTCCCTTGAAGCAAGGTTGTGTGGGTCTTGTCATCTCTATCCGGTGGCACTGCCAAGCCCACGTAAACAGAAGATGTGATGTTTGGGGCCCGGCCTAACCTTTGCCTGAGGTACCTCACAGTGTTCAGGAAGCAGGTTCAGGGTTCATACCCCTGGAGGGAGCAGGAGATTGACTGCTGAAGTACAAGGACAAGCCAGTGGTGGCGTGATTCATCACTGCCTGTGGCTTGCGCTGTTCTGGAAGCTGGAGGCAAGAGACCCAGGGCAAGGGGCCCTCCTCACCTAAGCATGGCCATCACAACCAAGGCCAATTAGGCTACAACCCTTTCAGTTTCCAGGGAGCCAGTCACAAACCACTAGCGCAGCCTGCGCATGAGTCACCAAAGACTTTGAAACCCAGGAGAGATGTCTAATGATGTCCCTGAGGACTGTGGTGTCCCAGCAGTGCCTGGCATTCAGGCTGGGCCTAAAGCGCAGGGTGCCTCTGGAGAGGGCCACACATAGAGTTGAGAGACAGAGTACCAGATAAAGCCATGGTTCAAGATGGAAAATTACTGTCCCAACTGACCGACCAAGTGTGTGTGTGTGTGTGTGTGTGTGTGTGTGTGTGTGTGTGTGAGCCCATTGAGTGTGCGTGTGTGCATTTGTGTGTGCATGTGAGGGTGAGTGTATGCATGTGTGTATGCCTGAAGTTTGTGTGAGTGAACACATGTGTGTGAGTACGAGTGTGTGCATGTGTCTGTATGTGTATGGAATGTGTGTGAGTGTGTGAGTGTGTATGAGAGAGAGAGAGAGAGAGAGANCAATCACAAAAGAACTCACATAACATGTACTCACTGATATGTGGATATTAGCCCAGAAACCTAGACTACCCAAGATACAATTTACTAAACACATGAAACTCAAGAAGAAGGAAGATCAAAATGTGGACACGTCACCCCTTTCTAGAATTAAGAACAAAGCACACATTGAAAGAGTTACAGAGATCATGTGTGAAGCTGAGCAATGTTTTTTAACATGGCAGCAGGAAACAAACCTAAGATGGCCACTTTAATTCATTCCTGCCTCCCCTAGCTGGCTCTCTCAGGCTACCCAGTAGTATGTGCTGACTCTGCCCCACCAAGCCTCAGTTTCCCCACTGCTAACAGGGAGTAAATGAGCCAGGGCACCACAGTGTGTGGTTGTGTGTCATGAAGTCTACGAGCCCCCCAGGAAGGCTTACTGATTTCCTCTGTCCCCTTAAATACCCATCCACTGGGTGCATCTGACGAGCCACATCTACCTGCTTCCTTTCCTGGCTCCTGTGAATCCTCATCTCCTGACCTCTGTTCCCATCCTCGCGCTCACCACACATATGACTGATGTCCTCATCGCACCTCTGCTTTTCATTGGCTTCTTCTACTCTTCCCAGAACTCCTCAGGGCAGGGAACCATCTCTGTCCTGGTCACTGCCTAGAGTCCTCCCTCCTACTCTGCTCTAAGAAATTCCTTGAGGCAGAAAGCTGAGGTCATTGTCCACCATCATCATCATCACCATCATCTCAGTCAGAGTCACTGTCATTTTATTTTTGTTTTTGGTTTTTTTTTTGTTGTTGTTTTTCTAGACAGGGTTTCTCTGTGTAGCCCTGGCTGTCCTGGAACTCACTCTGTAGACCAGGCTGGAACTCAGAAATCTGCCTGCCTCTGCCTCCCGAGTGCTGGTATTAAAGGCATGCGCCACCACGCCTGGCTGTCACTGTCATTTAAAATTGATATAGAAAGTAATAGGCTTCGTTGTGGCATTGTCATACATTTGTACCATTACATGCTGTTCTTGTTTGTCCCCTTCTCCCTACCCTTTGCTCTTTCCATTTTCTTCCTGCCCCTGAAGAGTCTTCCCTTCTGCTTTGAGGTTACACGATTTTTCTGTCCTCTCCTTTCCCCACTCCTCCTATATGAGAGATCTTCCTCCCCTCTCATGTTCCTCTTTCTACTTTCACAGACTATACTCATGCATGGGAGCAACACACATACACACACACACACACACACACACACACACTCACATACACACATACATACATACACACACTCACATACACACATATACACACAGACACACACACACACTTAAATCTTAATTGTACATCGAAGGGAAAACCATGTTCATCTTTCTGAATCTGGTTTGTTTCATTTAATAATCTCTGGTTTCATCCTTGGTTTTTTGTTCGTTTGTCTGTTTCGTTTTGTTTTCAGATATAAAGGCTCTGTCTTTCTTTACAGCTGAAGTAAGTCCCATTGCTGATGGACACCTAGGTTGGTATCATGTCTTGGCTAATCAACGTGGATGGAGAAGCCGGTCAGTGGCAGGAGTTAGCTTCCTTCAGACGCGCACCCAGTGATGCGGCAGAGCTGTGTGTTGTTTCTAGGGTTAGGTTGCTGTGAGGCAGCTACTCTCAGTCCCCTTAGGTCTGCCCCCCTTTGCATCCCCACCTCCAGGGCCCAGGCCCCTCCTCCCCTTACCCCATTGGTGGTAGCCATTCAGACAGGTGTGAGAAGGAATCTCAGAGTTGTTTTAATGCACATTTCCTTGATGGCTCAGGATGTTGGACACCAGGAACTTAATGGCCACTTCCATTTCTTTCAGGAACTTTCTATTTAGCTCTTTGGCCCTCGAATTGATTGGGTAGCTTGTCTAATTTTTTTCCAGCTCTTTATATAGTCTGGATAATCCCATCTGCGTGTGGTTGGCAAAGACTTTTAGCAGGTCATCTCTTCTATCTGACGATGGTTTCCTTTGCTGTGCAAATGATTCTTAGTGGCGTACGATCTCCATGGGTGGTTCTTGAGTTTATTTCCTGGGCTCTCAGTCCTTTTCAGAAACTCCTGGCCTGTGCCTACATCTTGACACATTTTTTTTAATGGCTTCAGAGCTCCAGGTCTTAAGCTAAGCTATCTATGGGCCACTGTCTTGTTTCGTATATTTGGAATGTTCTGGATATTTCAGGAGAGTCAGCGAAACGCACTCCCTTACCCCACGTTGCCTTGAAGCAGAAGTCTGAAAGCTTTTAACCATGGTGTCCAGGGCCTGGTCCAGGTTGGGAATTCCCAGCCCTTTCATGAGGCATGGGCTGCCTAGAAAGAACAAGACTTCCTTGGCACAGCAGACTTGAGCCTGGGCCCTTCCCCAGTGCCCCCGTGGCTACCTGACCATCATCTGTAGTGGGTCAGGAGAGCTGACTGATAGGTCAACTTCTCTGGGGCTCAGGAAAGGGTGACATGACTCCTGAGGTTTCAGGACAGCTCCTGACTTTCTGTCATGTTTAAAGGGAGTGACAGAAAACAGCAGCTCTCTCCTGGGCCTTGGCGTTCCCCTGCCTGGCCACCTGCCTGTCACCCAGGATTGCCATCTCGAAGTGCAGGTTGCCCTTTCCTTGGCTGGCAGTCTGTGCATGCCGTCGCTCCTTTTGGAGATTGCTGGCTCCTCACTGCAAGTGGATCAGGTCTTAGTCAGCTTCATAATCATCCTGAGGCAGCTGGCGCCAGGTCTGGAAGAGGACAGCTTGTGTCTGATTCATCTCTGTCCCCCCAGCTCCTAGCAGTAAACGCTGAGCATGCTCAGTTCACGTCCAAGGGAATGCATGCACGCACGCATGAGTGATCATTGTGAGGAGGATACCTCTAATTATGAGCCTCCAGCCTTTCCCACCTGGTGAGCTGTGATCGTCTTTGCCGGAGTACTGAGGGAAACTGAGGCAGTTACCAGGCTAGTGGGAAGAAGCTCCAACAGGTTCAGGGCCCTGTTCTAGCCCGCACATAAGTTGCTTCAATGTTCATTCTCTGACCTGAAGTGACGACACCCAGGCTTCCTCCAGCCCCAGCATGCTCTAGTCAACTCAAGCAAGGACAAGTGCGAATGCCATCTCCAAATCTATCTCTGGCTTTGTGAAAATCTGTGACTTGTGCCTCAACTAGGTCTCTGGAGAGGACTCCTCTTCACAGATGGGCTGTCTCCTTCTGCACGCGCAGTGCTCATCTACACCTGCCGGGCCCCACTGGTCTCTGACAGAAGCGCACACAACCTGAGCTAGCAATGCTACGAAAAGGGACTGTCAAAAGAAAATCCCCACTTTACCAGCAAAGTGGAAGGAAATTTGGCCCTGCCAAATTCCAGACTGAGGCTTAAAACCTGGCTTGTGGACGAATCTCTAAGGAGGGCCTTGCTGGCACCTTTGAGGGACAATTCTAACTTAAGTGAATCTAGCTCATTGTGACTATCCCTAGCTGATGAAATCATTTGTTGTAGTGACCCAAAAGAATACCTTCCCCTTCCTGTGCTCTGGGACACTAGGCTGAGGTGTAGCCACACACTGAGACTATGCTTAGGAAGACGGCAGCTGCAACATGCTGGGTGGATGCCCCCAAACAGGTCAGCACCTGGGACAGAGTCACAGAAGAGCTTTCTCATCCATGAAAAGAACGGGCAGTCCTTTGCAGGTGCTGGAACAGTATTGACACTGCAGCCGTGGGCAGGGAGCTAAGCTCCATCACTTTACCCCGGGAAGACTCTGCCAAGTCAAGAATGCTCTCAAAAGGGGGAGATTTGAAGTTTGATTTTTTTTTTTCTATCAGCAAAATCATTGACTGAGCTCATGAATGGGAACATGAGCCCTAAACATCCTGCTAGCTCTCCAGCATCCTTCAGAGTCTGCAGGGACTGAGTACCTCAGACCAGCTCCTGCCAGCTGACAGCAGCCTGGTCCTTGCCTCAGTACAGTCCACTCTGGGGACTGAACATTTGTTAATGGGCAGCCCCGACCATCCCCTGGGAGTCAGTCATAGAGTGTCTTCCTGGATCTTCCTTCTCTCTATTCTGCTTGTTCTTGGTTCTGCCTGGGAGGGTACCAGAGTGGGAACATCTGGGATAGACATCTAGGTGTTTGCTTATGGTATTAATCATAATATTAATCACACACATCACACACACACACACACACACACACACACACACACACACACGATAGGACCATGCTAAAAATGTGTTTACTCAAGAGGAATATGAAACATCTCTGTGTATATAAAAGATTCCCTCACAGATGCTTGTTGAAGCTTTTCTTACAGACCAAAAATCTGCAAATAGTCTAAGAGTCCATTAACAGGTAAATGGACAAAGAGTTGTCTCACACACACACACACATACACACACACACACACACACACACACATACACACACACACACAGACACAGCTCATCCACAAAAAAGGGGAAAGCACTGAACTGCATAACTACCTTAGTAAATCCCAACGCTGCTAAATAAATAAAGCAGTTGTAAAAACAACAAACAAACAGATAAACAAACAAACTAGAATGATCTGATTTACATGAGGGCCAGGAGCAAACAAATCGTATCTATTATTTTAGCCATCACTAGGATGGCTGTCCCAGGTTAGGCATTGTTGAGGAAGAGACTCAAGGGTATTCTGAAAGTCTCGGGAACCATGAGTGTGGCTTCTGCTGGTGTAGACATCTGTCACAGCTGTCAGAGGGTCTGTTGACATGCAGAATTCCCCCCGGACACATCCCTGGGTCCTCGGGCATCTTTCACTGGCTCCGTACATGCTGTGGCCTCCTTCAGGATGCCTCGTACAGAGCTGGGGATACAGTTGTGATTCTTGTGCAGATCTTCAAATATACTGATGACTTGTCTGTCTGTCTGTCTGTCTGTCTGTCTGTCTGTGTGGTCTGTCCACTCCTCTCGTCCCTCACCTTCCTTCTGCTCCCTCACCCCCAGTCCTTTTGTAACACCCAGGCCTCTGGGATGGGGATGGGCTCTCTCTTTGCTTTACTGGGGGCGTGGGAGGAATAAACAGTCTCTTGAGACCTGTTTACCAGGTGAGCATCAACATACCCAGACCAACCAGGGAACAGGCTTACCCTAAGACTCCTCATGGGTAGCGTGAGGACAGGAAGTCCTTGTGGAGTTAGCTGTCATGTTACATGGTTATGGATACGTGTTCTGGGCCCCTTCCAGGCATGAAGAGCAAGAGCCTCTCACAAGAAACTCAGATCAGAAGCACATGGAGGGGCCAGCCTCCCTCCTTTCTCTTCCTAAGTCCCCTGTGAGCCTGCCACCCCACCCCCAACCATAGAGGCACCGGATTTAATGCCTTGGCTGAGAGAATGAGATGTTCTGTTATTTTTCATGGGAAATTAAGCCGACCCTGCTGTCAGTTAGCTCAGGCCTGGGAGGATGGAGGCCTGCTTAGCCAGGCGCTCAACCCCTGCTCTGAGCTCGCTGAGGCGGGGTGGAGGCACCGAGTTAGGGAGGGGCTGGCTGGGGGCCAAGCATGATGTCACCTGCTGAGGTGGGGGGTAGGCAAGGCAGGAAAGGTCAGAGGGCCTTCCTTGGGGTGATGGATAGCTCTGAGTGCTTCTCCCGCACCAGTGCCACACAGAGCCACTTTTCACTCAGAGACATCCGGACGCTGGTCTCTTTCAGCTCCCAACTCTACCTCCTGCCCTGCGGAGGACAGCTGGTGGTCTGGTCTGGTGATCATCGTTGCGGTTGTCTGTGCCTCCCTGGTGTTTCTGACTGTCCTGGTCATCATTTGCTACAAAGCCATAAAGAGGTGAGTGTCCAGCCACCGTGCCACAGGGAACCCCTCTGGAGCCCAGCAGGGTTGCCAGGTCACTTTGGTAAATGATAAAGATTATCATCCAGTTAAGGAGTGGGAAGGATGAGTAGGGGACCCTCTCTGTCCCTAACCAGTTTAATGCTTGCCATGAATTTGCTGTAACAGCTACAGCGGTTTCTCTTTGTTCTTGTACCTTTACTATTTCAGAGTCAATCACAGACATACCTTCCCAAGGGTTAGGACGTTTGATTCTGCAAGTTCTACGTCTGCTTCAGCAAACACAAGAGCCGTGCAAAAAACACCGCCAAGCACCCAAGGGCAGCGACCATTAATAATATTTCTGAGAAATATGATTAGGGAATGTTTTCCTTCCCTAATCCCTGAGCTCCAAAAGTTACTTCTAATTATTGCTAGAATAATTGTTAGCATCTCAGATATTTAATTTTCTCTCCCGAGTCCACTCGCCTGCGTAATATCACTTTAACAATTCAAAGCCAAGAAGAATGGCAAAAGAAATCTCAGAATGAGGGTGTGGTCGGGCCTGCAGGTCTCAAACCCTGCACCTGGGCAGGAGAGGGAGGACTCACGCCAAGCCACTGCGCAGACCTGGGCACGCGCATCCCCGTGGGGAGAGGGGGAGTTACTTCTAGAACTCAGATCACAGGATGACCTCCACAAACAATAGACCCCCAGAAATTTCAGGCTACGCTGTGGGTTCATCTCTCTGTCCCGTGTCCGTCTCCCAACCTTTCCCCTAGTGCTTCTGAATTTTTCAGACTACGAAACTGAGTCTCCAAGGAGCTAAGAAGCTGCCATCCTATCAGAATTTGAGTCCAGGACTGTGTGGTACCAAAGTCCATCTCTCATCATGTTGGGGTGCTCAGCCAACAGTGACGATGGATGAGCCTCTTCACTCCTTTCTGCCATTCCTGGGGAGTGAGGAGGTGGGGATGTGGGGGATTTAATGTCTGTGTCCTGCTGAGGTCAGAAGGTCAGACAGACAGACAGGCTCAGAGGTCCTGAGACCCAGTAACTCTGGGCACAGACCTGGCTTTGGACACCAAAGTGGATGGAGTCTTCCACTGCTAAAGCTCTTTGACTACCATGTGCTGGCTCCATTAACAGAGATTAAAATAATGGAGTGCTTATAAATGATAAAGATTATTTAGCCATACACCACTCACGTGACTCTAGGCAGGAGGGCTGCTGGTCCCTGGGCCTAGGGACAACTGCCTGCTGTGGGTACCCAGAGGGGTCCTGGTGAATCCCAATTCCAGTTGACAGTATTGAGCCTCTAGGGCTTTGGGAATTGGAGCTTGGGCTGTCCATGGTGTACCTTGAGGTGACAGTGCAGATACCACCATTGACTGAGTCATGGAGGTGACTCTGCCTGGATCTATCAAGGTCACTGTTCAATATAGTCACGTTTGTCTATTCCTTCTGTCCTGGAGGGCTGCAGGCTGTCTAGTCTCACACAAAGCTTTTGGGCTCAGACCTCATCCTATTCAATGCTATCTTCCCCTATTTGTCATCTTGTCAGTCCAGGTCCCTCCCCAAACTGTAGTTCCAGTAGATATATTTGAGACAAGATCTCATGATGTAGCCCAGGCTGGCCTCAAGCAAACCCTCTCTGCCACTGCCTCAGCCTCCATTGGGCACAGGGAGCCCAGGCCAGGAAGGACTTCTGGAAACCCAGGACAAGGGTTTTCTGGGGTGCCAAGGTCACCTTGGGAACCAGTCCCAGGAGCAGGGGTCTGTGTGTGCCTGTCACCAGAGTGAAATAGGTAGAAGCTGTTTCCAAGGGCTTACATTTTTGTTTCGTAGCTCTCTATTCTGCTGTCTGAAGCTTCAGGAAAGCAGATACCCAGATCTTCAGTGGGTCAGGTACCACGTGGGCAACCTCTGTCCACAGCCCCTCCCACAAATGATATTCACACCTCACGACCATGTGGTATCTCAGGGGTTTACAGAGCACTCAGAGAGCCTGAGATATACCCCCCAAGTTCACTGTCCAGAGCTCTCTGTGTGGCTGGCAGTACGTTCTCCGGCATCAGTCCTGGGAAGTGCTCTGTCTTATATAGATAGATCCATGACTGCAGAGCTCTGCAGAGAAGAGTCACAGCCTGGAAGGGGCCTCCCGCTGCCTGCCCCGCCCTCTGCTGCTCCCAGGCCCAATCCAGAGGGTTGATGTGGATGATGTGAATGATGTGAGGCTGTCCACAGGTCACATCTGTGGCTCACCTTCACCTGGGTGTGGAGGGAAAGCTGCCCAAGCACCATCTGCTTCTCCCAGTGACACCTTGGTGGCTGGGGGAAGCTTTTTTCTGGCTTTGAACTCAAGGTTGGAGAAGTCTGTGCTCTGTAGAGGAGGTTCCTGCTGGGCCTCTGTGATGTGGCGGGTGTGTGTGTGTGTGTGTGTGTGTGTGTGTGTGTGTGTGTGTGTTGTTGTTGATGATGATGATGATGATGAATGTATCTTTTCCCCAAACTGTTGGCTGCTCATAGCTAAACTTCAGCTTCCCCCTCCTCAACACAACAGCAGCTTGGATGCCAGCAGAACCCTAGAGCCCAGGCCTGGTGGAAGCAGTTTCTGTAAAGGCCCTTTGGGACTCTGTGGCTGGAGCCCTGTGCGTGGTGCTCCAGCACCTAGTGGGTCAGGACAGAAGGTCTCCAAAAAGCAAGGCCACTGTCCCCATCCCTTTTGACAGAAGCCAGGACCCATGGAGATACTCACTCCCCTTTCTTTTGGTTTTAGGAACCAGGCCATTTAAAGGAGCTCTCTGTGGCCTCTGTCTTGCTTGGTGGGACCAGCCCAGATTGGTCCACAGATTGGAGGATCGGAAAGAGTCCTAGCAATGTCTGCTAGGTCTTCCAGAGCCTCAGAAGGTGCATGCTAAGTAGGAAGTCTGAGCAGACTGGAGGACGGTATGATGGCCGCTGCTGCCAATCAATCAGTTCCCGTGACGCCTCTCTGACAGGAGTGCTAAGAGCTAACAGATACTTACAGAGCACTTACTGTATAGTAGACACTCATCCACATGCTTGATGTGCACTAATGTGTTTAATCCTTCCAACAAACTTATGAAAGGGACACTGTTATACCCATTTTATAGAAAAGGAAGCTGAGGCTCCGAGAGGTTGCATAGGTTGCCTGAGTTCACACAGGTAGAGAGTGGTGGAAAGCTGAGGTTCTAGAAGCTGTGGCCTCTGCCCCTTAAAGTAGCTAGTGTCACCCATGAGTGCTGTGTTTGGTGAGAGAATGGAGTCCACAGAGCTATCTTCTGCTTTGGAGACAATTCAGCTCTCACTGGCACCAGTGAATCCCAGGAGGCTTTGCAAACAGCTATGAACAAAGCAGAACAGAGGAAGTCTTGGCTCTGGTGCCAGGAGGTGAGCAGGCCAAACCTACGTTCCCATGAGAGCCTTTTAGGCCACCATCACCACGAGCTGGCATCTGGACGCTTCTGTGCCCTGTAATTGAAGCTGGGTGAGACAGACGTTTTGTAAGGCTTGGTAAGACTTTGAGGGAATCTCTGAGAGGACGTGCAGGGAGGCTTTTCCAAGGAGCCAGACAGAAGAGCCTGCTCTTAGGAGAAGGCCTGCTGGGGATGGTGACCTACGGGGACAGTCCAGGTCCCACTGCAATGCAGCTGGGAGCCTTGGCAAGTCAAAGTTTTCACTCAGCCTCAGTTTCCCCATGAAATGACTCTTAATTCCAGTCTAGCTTCTTTGGAGGGACCTGAAGAGGAACAAGGATCTCTACCCAAGAGGACTCTGTTCAAAGCATGACACACGGGGGTGGAGGGGAGGTGGATTAGATTTTGCATCTTCTAAAAGCTGTAGTGGCTAGGCTCAGCCAACTAGAGTGAATTCTTCTGTCAAAAACTTCTGATACAAGGAAGAGGGGAACGTGAATGTGACCTCCGCGTGTCATGTGAGATGTCCTGATATCTCATGACTCTACTAACCATCTCCCTGCCTCCCTGCTTTGCTGAGATTCTGCAAGCAGAGTCCACTCTGAGGTCTTTGAACCAGTCACAAAATAACATTTCTGCCCATGCTGTCTTTGGAAAGGCTCTGAGGATGCTTGAGAAGGCAGAAGCAATCGATCCCTGAGTTTTTGAAGATGATTGTAAATGTCTAGTTTAGATAATACCTAGCAAGAGCCATTCTTCCCTGGTACCTCTGGGGACACAGGAGGTGCCTGAGTGATGCCCAATTGGAGCCATCTCCACCAAAGAGGCAGCAATATAGTGGTGTGAAACTGATTGTACAGCGCAGTCCAGAAGGGTATAGATACTCAGGATGGAGACTGCCTGAATGACTCAGAGAAGGAACAAGGGCTTCAGCCAGCCCAGGAAGTAGCACTGTGATGTCACACCCTTAGCAGGGGGGCTAGACCCTTTTCAGGACCTCCCTCCTAACCTGATCCCTTGTACTCAGAAGAGAACCGGATCTTGGGTTCAGTGGCCTCTGAGATGAGCTTTCGATGGTCCGATGAAACGATCAAGATTCACTGGCATGTACTAGCTCAGCTTGGGACTTCGTCATCATTACCCCTGCCATAACTGTCACCACAATCACTGTCACCACCACTGTCAGTCCAACCGTGACCACAGCTATTAAATCCCACCCTCACCCCAGCCCCCCGCTGTCATTACTACCACAACTACTACAACTGTCATCCCCCTGTCTACCCGAACCACCAGCACCTCCACCACCTCCCCTACCATCACCACCTTATGCATGTTATCATCACTACCATAACTTCCTTCACCATCATTATCACACTAACCATCAGCATCACCCTATCCACAGCCACGACCATCACCTCCACCCTTCTCCACCACCATTATCACCATAACCATCACCAGGAGCATCATGGGTATCATCATCACCACCACCACTAGCCCAGCCATCGTGACTAACACCTCCACGGCCCTCACCACTCGCTCACTCTCTCACACACACACTCACTCACTCACTCACTCATGTACCATGATTTTGATCGCACAGAGGCAAGATACAAACCCCGATTACTATGCTGCTCCTTGGGAACCAACTGATCAATCAGAGCTCGATCACACTAGGCTGACCGCACATTTTGGGTTATCCAGAACACTTCGATTCAGACTGTTGTCTCCTTCCCTTGCCCTTCTTAGTAGGCCCTGGCTGTACACTAAATTATATGGTCACCCTAGTTAAGAGTCTATGTAGCTTCTGATTGACCCCACAGACGTGCTAACCTGGACTCTGGCCCGGAGGTTACACCGTCACAGTTGCTCAGAACTGATGATGATGTCCTTGTCCCCCCACCCCGCCCCCCAACCTTTTCTAGGAAACCACTGAGAAAGGATGAGAATGGCACCAGTGTCGCTGAGTACCCCATGAGCTCCTCGCAGAGCCACAAAGGGGTGGATGTGAACGCTGCGGTGGTGTGAACCTGCAGGCCCTGGGACCCACTGGCCAGAAGGGCACCGTGGTGACACTGGTGGACATGGATGGCAGGTGGACATGAGCTGACCCTGGGCCTGTCCAGGACTTCGTGCTTCGTGGGCCTCGAGCCTCCTGAGAGAGAAAGCATCCTCTTCCCAGGCTAGCCCTGGTCACCCCCGAGGGGTGCAACACCGACACCAGGCTTGAGCCAGGCTCCCCCTGCATGTGGCCCCTGAGCAGCAGCACCACCCAGGGATCTCCATACTCTCCTCCTTGTCTCGCGTTGGGCTCACCGATTGTCACCAGTTGCTACTGAAAGCATGTATTCCGATGAAAGTGGAGGGTCTGTCTATCTGCCTGGGGCAGAGAGATAATCCCACTTTAGCCAGAAGAAAGGTGATCCAGGGACTGCTCCCATTCTGGAAGTTTCCTCTCCTGCAGGAAACCCACCTGCTCCTCTGTGGACATTCTTACAAAAGCCATCACACAGCCATGAGACAAATGTCCCCTTCCAAAGGTGCTTCCCACACATCTGTCCATCACTGTATCTGCCATGGTCTTCCGTCTCCACTGCCCGTGTCACCCTCCTTTGCCTACCCACAGCCTAGCCTGTGACTCCTTTACTGCATGCCTGCCTCAGGGAGCAGTGAGCCCAGCCTACATAGTCCCCAGGGAGTGAACTCAGTGTCTCTCAGATGCCCAGGCAGAGGGTGTCTCAAGAAAGTCAAGAGGTTCCCTTTGCCCACTCTGACATCCCACCCCTGGCTCTTCAGGAAGCATCAGTGTGAGCCAGACCCTGCCTCACTGGACAGAGGTCACAACTTGTGCCAAACCTGTAAGGGCACTTCGTGCCAGGCTGATGCTGGTCCAGTGCTCTGTGACCCACTTACCTCCCAACAGTGCCCTGAAGCCTAAATTTGGTACTCAGAAAGTTCCCAGGGGAAGGTGTCCTTTTGTGTGTCCCTGAAGTGGCTTTCTCTGTGGGCTAGAACTCTTAGGGGACTAGAGCCTCCTGAGTGTGAGCAGAAGAGAAAGTGGAGAAGAATTGCCCCAGCCTTGATAACCTCCTACCCACAGGCTCGTTTCCCTAGAGGCCACCCACACAGTGAGGCTCAACCCTTGACCCTTGTGATTTTTTTTATCCCTTGCCCCCCCCCACACAATCCTCACCAGCCACATGTAATAGCCTAGAAGGAAGCAAGCCTGGAGAGAAACACCCCCACAGTGTAGAGATGTAGCTGGGTACATTAGCTTCCTCTTCAACCACCAGAGATCTCTGGTGGGTGTTTGTACTACATGAGAATTTCAAAGCCAGGTAAAACTGACAGACACGGACATCAGTCCTGTGTGGCTGGGTGCCCTGAAGCTGACACTGCTCTCTGCTCCTGAGTCACTAGGTACAGGTTAAGGGACGGTCCAGGGCACGGCAAGCCTCCTGTAAGTCACATTTGCCCTCTTTTGCTTGAGGACATGGCTTTGGGTTAGTTTTGAATTTCTCCTTTATAGCCTTGTGCTCAGGCAAAAGGTTGCTGAGATCCTTCTCTGGGGCTGTCTGCCCCTCACCCAGGGGAACATGGGGCCATCCTCTTTGGATGTGATTCCAAATGAAGAAGAAGCCAGAGGAGGTGGATCAGGAACAGGCAAGACAAGGGTGAGAAGCCTGTCTGGCTCCACCCTAGTGCTTTGTCTCTCACCCCTGCAAATGAGACAAGGGACAGTCTCCTGGTGTCTGGTCCCGCAGCAGACACTGGGCATATAGGAGGCCTGGCCCTAGTTGTAAACATACACACCTTGGAGCCTCACAGGAGAGAGTAACACCCTCCCACTCCCACCAGTTACCAAGACTCAGGAGTGAGGAAGGGACACCCCAGGCTGGAGGGGGACTCCCTACTATGGGGCCTGAGGGCTGGGCAGAGCCTGAGATCTCCATGTACCTATGTCCAGACCTTGGCTTACACCTAGAAAGCACACAGTGTGTATGTATGTGTGTGTGCTACTAACCCGCAGGAACCTTGGCTGGGGTTGCACTGTGTTTACCTAGTGTACATGTAAATTCTCTATAGTGGGCTTGTGTTACCCCACCCCACAGTTAGGGGAAACCAAGGGAAGGGGCTAGGTTTCAAAAGGGTTCCCCTGAGAGCAGCCTCTCAAGACCAGGACTGGCCACTTAGAGGGCACATCTCACGTCACAGTAGAAGGCACTAGTTTTTAAGTCCACATGGCTGTAACATACATAAAATCAATGGCGGCCAAGAGCATGAACCTAGACCTTCATTTCAAAGGGCCCTGAGTCACCTCCACTAAGACCTGTTCTTAGTGCAGCCTGAATGCAGAGGTCAGAAGCAATGCCCGTGTCCACGAGTTTTCTCCAATGTTTCTCACCGTGGTTAAGTCGTGTCAGAACTTAGCATCATCAAGGACCTCCCAGTTACCAGGTGTTTCTGCAAGGCTTCTAGAGGACATTTTGGATGAAAGAACAGTAGATGTAAAAAAAAATAGGCATATTATATATAGTTATATATATTTAAAGAGATATCTATCTATACAAATATATATATATAAATACTGTACTCTGATCTGTACAAATATGACCTAAACAGTCCAGGCAGTGCGTGACCTGCAGTGCATGAATGTAAATACCGTGAACTCTGCCTTCTTAGCAGTGCGTGTGTATGGGAGGCAACCATGCTGCCGGCCCTCTGGGCCTTGGTGGGCAGGTACACGTGTCAAGACTCAGCAGCCCCTTCTTTACACAGAAGGAGGGATCAAGATTTTTTTTTTACTGTCAATAAAAATATGCTTATAAAGATGGCTGTCACTGTTGTCTATAATGGATGACTGACCCTGAACATGGATGAGAAGAAGCAGGCACGCTGCTGTGAATGCAGGGCAGGCTGGGCACTTTGAAGGTGCTACTGATTTATCCTAAAGTCACGGGCATCTGCTTTTATTTGTTTTGTTTTTTGAAGATTTTTTTTCATTTTTGTGTGCATGAAGGTTTTTGTCTACATATATACACATATATGTATATATATATATATATATATATATATATATATATATATATATATATATATATATATATATATATATATGTATGTGTTGTGTGTGTATGTACCATAATGTGTGTCTGATGCCCTTGGAGGCCTGAAACAGGTATCAGATCCCCTGGAACTGGGCTTATAATTGGCTGTGTACTGCCTGATGTGGGTGCTGAGACCAGACCTGAGTCCTCTCTACGAGCAGCGTGCTGTTAATGAAGCACCATCTCCCCAGCCCGTGGGCTGGTATTCTACGCCCAGTCCTATCCCTCATCCTCTCACCAACCATCGCTGTCTAAACCAAGGCTAGAACTACCGGCTTTTCCATTTCCTAGTTCAGACCCAGGACTCCCATGGCCCACCCTGAGGTTCCAGGAGAATGGTCTGGCCTTGCTGACGGTATCCAGGTATTGAGGATCTTCTGGTCATGCTGGAGGAGGAGTGGCGTTTGGCCCATGGCCACTGTCCTAAAACATCCATGCAGCCTGGATATTAGCACTCACTTCCCTGGCCTGAAATGTGCTCCAACAGAGCAGCCTCAGGAAGAACAGGTCCACCAGACTGTCTTGAGCCTGAAGGAACCAGAGCAGGAGCCACTGAGACCTGTGCAAAAATCCAGACCCCACCAGGAAAACCTCACCAGGCTTCTGTCTTTCTGTGGGCCAGTGGAGTCCCTGCACTTTTGCCAGAAGGGAGCTTGGGAGAGAGAAAGCCATCCTCATCTTTAGGGTAAAAAGATGGATCAGGGAACAGACTCTGATGGCCAAGGTAACACAGAGACCAGCCAACAAGAATGAAGCTGGAACCTAAACCTTCAGCACTGGCTTCTGCTAAGGACTGAAGGGGCCCCAAC
Organism: Mus minutoides; assembly: GCA_902729485.2. Lineage (NCBI taxonomy): Eukaryota > Metazoa > Chordata > Mammalia > Rodentia > Muridae > Mus > Mus minutoides. The sequence goes on along the minus strand of LR750191.1, from coordinate 123,914 downwards.
ATAGACTATCTCCCCATAATTGAGGTACAACTGTTTTTTCCTACTTCCTTCAGGTCCCCAATCTCTCAGTGCCTTCAGTGAAGGGGGAGGGACAAAAGAGAGCTCCATATGCTGAACTAGGGGTGGGTGTCTTCCTGCTGGCCCCCTGCTGAGAAGGTTGTCACCTCAAGACAGGGACATGGGCAAGAATCTGTATTCTAGGCTCCAGGAGAAATGAGAGGAGTTGCAGAGATCCCTGCTGAGCTGGAAATGTTTTTCTCAGCCCTTTCCCAGTATTGATGGGGTCTGATGAGCTGCCAGCTAGGGGAATTCCCATTCAAGTGGGTACAGAGTGAAAGGACCATCATTACAGTTACTGTCAATAGAGCTGTCAATGGAAGCACCCATACCAGTACCTCAGGATTTTGACCTTGATGCTGCGGAGGATGGAACACCTCGAGCCTTCTACGCACTCCGGTCCACCCCAGCCAGGGTTCCAGAGCAGCAAGACTGGGACCAGACGAGGACAAGACAAAGAGCAGCCAGCCTGTGTGTAAGGCTCTGTCCATCTGTGCCCCCAAATAAGGCTCTAAGGGCTGACTTGGCAAGTGAAGAGGGGAAAGGCTATCAACACAGAGCAGTGGCACCAGACCCCTTCTAGGTGTCATGACCCAGGCCAGCTCTCCTCGCTCAGGTCTTCCTTGCTAGTTCCAGCTCCAATGACTAAAACGACTCACCGCTATGACCAGTCTGATAGCAATATGTCTGCCACCGGCAGGCAATGCTACACAGCGGCAACCTGCCACTGTGGTACCTGGCCAGGCAGCTGGAGAAGAGGCAGAAAACCATTCTTGAGCCCATGTGACCAGGCCACTCTTTCTCCGTGCTTTCCTAAAGTGTGGCACTGCACACGCCTTTAATCCCAGCACTCAGGAGGCAGAGGCAGGCGGATTTCTGAGTTCGAGGCCAGCCTGCCTGGTCTACAGAGTGAGTTCCAGGGCAGCCAGAGCTATACAGAGAAACCCTGTCTCGAACGCCCCCCCCCAAAAAAAAGTGCCATGAGGTACCTGGAAGTCAGTCCTGTATTAGCTGCTCATGGCCTTGCTGCAGGTCACACACCCATCTGGTGCCCCGCCACATGCCCATCCGAATTTCGGCTTGAAGGGCATCTGCAGTCATGTGTCCATCCCATCACAGTCAGACCCCACCCCCTTTATCCCATATTAGGGTGGGGCACTGGCCAAGACCTGTCCTCTGAATACTTCTGGGATCTCCTGAACATGTCATCCACTTCCTTCTTTCTTTATGCATCCCCCATCCCCTCCCAAATGCCTCTACCTCCCAGAAGCCATGCTGAACACAGGTCCAGCTTTCCCCACCTGAGGTCCCAGCTGGATACCTCCAAGGTCCTTGGCTATTGCAATATACCTCAGCCTTTCATGCTGCCCTACAAACCAACATTCACCCTCCCAGCTCCTCCCTTCTAGCTACTCACTCTACTCCAGGTCCTCTCTCGATCTGACTGTAACTTTTCCTTGATCTGCCGACTGCCCACCTTGTCTATCCCTTGGCTGCTGCGCCTCCTTCCCTGGCCTTTGGTCCTGCTGCCCTGCCCCACCCCCACTCACTCCCACCCATAGCTGGACATCTGCATGTCTCTGATGCACGCTACCCCAGATCCTTGACCAGCCCTTGTCATCTTTGATTCTGATTTGGCTTGCCTCTCTTATCTAATCTGCCACCCATGTCCCATCCATAGGCTGCCTCCTCCCTGTGCCACAGAGCACCCATGAACCCTGCACAGGCCCCTATAGTCCAGTGTAACTCTTACTTTCTCTGCTCCCCTGTGGATGTGACCCCTCCCATTATCTCCTGACACGTAACCCTGCCTGTAAGCCCTTTGAGATTCTTGACGCCCTCCGACCCCATACCCATGCTGTGTCCTGGGGATACAGCGGGGAACCAGCAGGGCCCATCCTTGAGCAAGCTAGTGATGGCAACAGCTCTGCAATGTGCACATAGCAGGTGACGAGCGAGCATATGGCGGCAAGGGACACTCAGGGTCGGCTTCCCAGCACTTCTATCCCTTGACTTGAACCCTCCCCCTTAAGCCTAGGAGACACCCATCTTTTACAGGGGAGTAAACTAAGTTTTGGAAATATTAAGGGTCTGTCAGGGCTCCAGGGAGCAGAGCTGCAGTTAAGATAGGATTCTGCATAGCCACAAGTTCCAATTCTTCCAACTCAAATGGGCTCACAGATTTCATATGACCCGTACCTCCCCGCTTCCCCCACCACACGCAAATACTCAAGAGTTACTTCTCCAAAGCTCAGCAAGAGGGCAGGGCTTGTAGCCATCCCAGCCTCTAGAAGCTGGATCTAACAAAAGTTGGTGAACTGGTGACCTCTGGGCAGGTTCTTGGGTCTCAGAGCCTCTGCTTTCTCTGTGTGCTGGAGGAGGGCCTGGCAGGCTCTCCCTCTTGTCCTTCGTGACCAGCTCTGAGCACTCCTAGTTCCTCTCTGGTCTATCTCCTTCAGCTAGCTGCCATAGAGCAATGCTGTCCAGTAAATAATTGCTGCTCTGTGCACATGCTTCCTGCCCTACCCCTGTTAGAAGAAAGGGTGTAAGGGTTCAGGTCTTACTCCTTACCAAATCTCCCGCCTTCCTAACACCCTAACATGCCTGACCTTAGAAATGTTTGTTAAATTAACTGGTTCCCAGTGTTTACAAATTTAACACAGTATACAGAGGCATAAAGAAGAAAACATTTTATTTCCTATAAATGCCTTCAGCACACAATTGGGTGTTTTCAAACCTGCATTTGCACACGGTGATATTGTATCCTCCTATTTCACTAGTGTCTTTCAATCAGCTTCGTTTCCTGTGGCCAGATATACTGTGACGTCATTCCAAGGGCCACTCCACGCCAGAAGGCACCAACCTGGGCCCGTGGACAGGTAACGGCAGTGCAGTCACTGATACGTAGCAGCTGGCCTTGGGCCCGATGACTTTTCCCAGGGGTCTCCGATCTCTGCTGCACTAGGACTGGCTTCGCTGTTTCCCTGGGCTGACCAGGCTATACCTTGCTCTTCTAGTTCCTGGGGTCACTAGCTGCCCACTTTCAGTGCTTGTGCTAGAAATGTCCTTCTGATGTATCTTATTTTCTTAGCCCTGGACCCTTGGGGATTCTGGCCTCTGATCAGGCAAGTGGGCCAAAGAAGGGCTGTAGACACTTCTAGGACTCCGAGATCTGCAACTATATAACTTCTTGAGGAAAGATACAGATACACCCTGGCCTCCCAGACCTCCCTACTTTATTCTCTCCTTTTGACGAGTATTCTCCTAGGGTCCAGAAGAGGTGGGTACTGTTTTCTCATCCTGTCTGACTAGAACTTTCCTCACGTACCAGCTTCCTCCTGCCCCCGGCCATCCACAGAATAGACTGAGCCGTTCTGTTTCCTGGAGAGGAGGAAAAAACAACAAACCATATGCAGTTATTATTTTCAAAATATTATCCCCATTACAAACACAGTGTTCATTCCATGTGACACCAAATGTTGGCAGAACGTGCCATGTGGAGGAGGATTCCCCAGTTGCTCATTCAGACTTGAAAATGTGGGAGCCTTGAGTCAGCGCACAGAGCGAGGCAGCGTGGGAACGGCACGCGGAAGAACTGGAGCCAAGCGGCCGTGGAGCCAAGCGGCCGTGGCAAGCTGTGATTGCTCTTCAGCAAAACACCAGCTGTCACCAGCACTGTGGTAATTGGTGACACGAAGACCTAGGATGGGACAGGTCCTAGAAGGGCTCATCCCTGACTTACTTGAAATCTTTTTGGGGGGCTGAGGGCAGACAGCACCTCTTCTTGTACTTTTTATAGGGATGGGGAACTGTCACCTCCATTTTGCCACTAGTGGCGCTGAAGCTAAAGCATTTCATGCATGGTCAGAGGGCAGGAGAACATGCGGGTCCCACACCCGAACCCAGGCTGTAAAGCTCGTGTCTGCATCATCCCCTGTGGCCCCCACTGGAGTCTGGCTTCTGCTCCACCAGCTGAAGATCTCCCACACCCTGCTGTCTACCCAGTGCCCCTACTCCATTGGTCTCTACCTCTGCGTTTCCCCCTCCCCTAGGCAGTGTGACTGTCCTCACCTGGAAAGTGCCACGGTCCTTCAGCTTGATTATCCATTGATTCCTGTCTTTGCTAAGTGGCCACTTGAAGAAGTAGAAATCAAGGTGTCAGCCAGGCTGCCCCAGGAGGCACCCTTCTCCACTGGCCTGCAAGGACCTGTCTGGGCGGTGTAATTAGAAACACTGCTTTGTTCCTGAAACAACCAATGTTTCCAACTCTTGTGAGCCTTGCAGAGTGTAGCTTGTACCAGGGGCTCACCTTGGCATACCCACCTGTCCTCAGCTTCTCTTCAGAAGAATTCAGCATGGCGCTGGGCTGCTGTTGTTCGTCACTTTGAGGGGGTCAGGGTCCTTGGCAGGCCAGAGCACGTGTATCAAAGGAGCCATGTCAACCAGGAACATGAGGGTCAACGTGGAGTAAATAGCATGGCCTCAAACCCTGCTTTTTCCCTTTGCCCTTTGTCCCCTGTTAGCTGAGGGACCCTATAGTACCTGTAAGCGAGAGCTCGGTCTAAGCCCAGATTAGTGAGATCAGAGCCTTCGGGACAAAGAGGTAAAGGAAGGGAGACTGCAGAGCCAGGGACCAACTCAGAGACCATACGACTCCTGTTCAGAGGCTATGGTGTTGGTTTTTTTCCTGTTTCTGAGGCTAGATCAGTGGTGGGAGCTAACCCATATGAGGCCAGATCGGTGGTGGGAGATAGCCCATGCTGGAAACCACATGGCTTTCGACCGTAGAGGCGCCAATCATAAGAAGAAATAAAATAGAAAGCTCATTACACAATGGCACCCTGGGGGCCATCAGCCTGCAGGCTCCCCACCGATGCCTTTGGGTCTACATAGTTCTTGTGGGTCAGACAAGCAGCCAAGTGTCTAGTTGCTCGTTTCTGTAATGTGCATACTAAGGCTGCTGCCGGCAGACACGTGCTGAAGGGCTTGTGCGAAGAGTCTCCTTTTCCTCAGCTCTCTTATGAGGCTCATAATTAAGGGATTAGGGTACCTACCTCACATCACATCATGGTAAAGGTTAAATGACATCACATCAAAAGCTTGTGACACGTAGTAAGCCCTTGACAGTGCTGTCTGTGGCTATAACTAGTCCGGGGTGGGTCTTTTCAGAACTGACTGAATCCTACCCAGCAGCCTCCCAAACGGAAGAGCTGGCTCATCACCACAACCTTCAGTTCATCCAAATTCATTCTGTTTCCTATTGTCATTAGTATTAATTCTGTGGTGCTAAAGATTAACTTGGGACTTTGCCTATATATACTAGGCAGGCATTCAATCCTGCTACCTACACCCCACATCTTTAAAAAATTTTAGAGATAGGGTCCAAGAGCCTAGGCTGGCCTTAAACTGTGTGTCTTCTGCCTCAATTTCTCCTGTAGAGTGTGTGTGTGTGTGTGTGTGTGTGTGTGTGTGTATGTGTGTGTGTGTGTGTTATAGGTGGGGGAGAGGAGGGAGGGGAACCTGCAGTTGGGATGTAATATATGAGAGGAAAACTTTAAAAAGGTATAGTAACTGTGGAACTAAATGAGATTCAAGTTATGATCTATAATTTTTCCACAGGAATTAATTCCCAAGGGAGAGGGAAAACACCTTTGTCAGATGAGATGACTCTTTTGTGAGGACAGAACTGAAGAAACCAGTAAACAGGAATGCGTCCTGAAAGCCCCCAGACTTCCCTAGTCCGTGCTTCTGACACAGCTCAGCCAAGACATAAACAAGCAATTTCTCGCGGAGCTCTGACATGGGGACTTACAGCCCCAAGTGTAAGCCACTGCCAGCTGCACAGCCCAGAACAGGCACTTAGCTCAGGGGTTTTCAGCATCCTGCCTGCACAGACGGTAGGATGTTCTACACCTGTCTCAGACATGGCAGTCAGGGCAATGTCCAGAAGCCGCTTGGGACCCTGTAGGCACTCAACAAACAGTGGGTGCCTTGGCTGCCCTTGGCGGTCCCTTCAACAGGCTCACCGCTTGCTCCTTAGCTGAGGATGGAGCTGGTCAGCCTCTCTTTGATACCTCAGCCATCGTGAGTCATGGGTCACCACGACTTTATAACTTTTGTAACATCATGGTTTTACACTGTGCAATAAGTTCCACCCATGCCATTCTGCATACGAATCGCTATTATCGAAACAAGTCATTTGCCCAATACACACATTTGCAAAGGTATAGTACAGTGAGTGTCTGCACTGCCCAGTGGGTGCAGAGGTCCTCCAATCACAGCTCATCAGTCCTGGGGGAACAACCCCATCTTCTCTGACCTGATCCAGTCTTCTTCTGTCCTGTTGTCACTTGACAGGGGAGACGGAGCAGTTGTACCACTTGGCCTTAGAGAAGACTCTGAGGGAAGAGGTCGCTCAGTGTGTGGCAGAATGGCACGCTTGCAAGTTGATGACAGACAGTGGACTCTGGGAAGTGTTGGCCAGCGAGTCCATTTTGCCTCCTGTGGTCTTGCAGATCTTGATTCGGATGTGCTGGCTCAAGGGCAAACCAAGTAAGTGTGCAGCTATGAGCTCTCCTCTTCCATATCTTTGCCAGGTAGCAGCAGTCCTCCAGAGGTCTGAGGGTTCCTGAGGTCTCCCAGCATCGTCATAGTCCTCTGCCTGCTGGGACTTTCCATTACCCCAGGATTGGCAGAAAGACCCATTTTACAGAAAGGGAAAACAGAGGTCTAGACACAATAATCTGTCCAAGGTCAACCAACGAGTAAGAGGCATATGCACCATGGCAAATCATTGAGAACAGAATCTTTATACTTAAAGAGTTGGGCCCATGACACCCTTGGGAATATCAGAGTAATCGGATGACACTGAATCCAATAGAAGTCCCTAAGTGAAGGAAAACTGAGCGACTCCTTAACCCTTCTCCAAGCTACTAGTCCTTGCCACCCCTGGACCAGGCAGCATATTGCTGGGCTCTCTCCACCCTCCCCCTTGCCTTCATAGCTTTCCTTTGGCACTGATGTGGGATTCATGTAGCTGAAGCTAATGCAGGGTATGTGTGGGACCACAGTCCTTGGGTTGGACCAAGCTTTGCTCTGCTCCTTACAAGTAATGTGACCTTGGATGAGTATCTTTACCTCTCTAGGCTCTAGCAAGAATAAAAATAATAATTTCCTATGTGTTTACCATGTGTCAGCTACTGCCCTACGTTTCATTAAAATGTGTCTATTTCTTTTTGCATTAAGAACCCTATGAGGTAGAATGTGCTTTGTCCCCCATTTAAAAGATGAAGAAACACTAATAAAGAAATTCCAAGCATCCCGAGGTAGTGGGGTTCCAGCTCAGTGGTCCTTCATGGCCTTTGCCAGGGACAGGGGTTAGCATATGCTCTGAAGGGCCAGCTAGTGGCTGCATTAAGAAGCCTTCTGGGATACAGTATCTGTTGCAACTCAGCGCTGCTACTGCAGCCCAAGAGCAGCCATGGTCTACATGTGAGTGGCAGCTATGGTTTGTCCAATCACACTTGAAGAGGTCACCAATGGATTCTGGCCTGTGGACAGTCTCTAGCCTATGAATTGCATCTGGCCTGTGAACTTCTTCTGGCCTGTGGACAGTAGCCTTTGGATAGTAGCTAGCCTGTGGACTGCATCTATCCTGGAGATGGTATCTAGACTGTGACTTTAGTTTATCTGTCTTTGACCTTCATGAACAGCTTTTCCTCCATGGGTAATCCTGTTAAAGTGCCCTCCTTATTCCTGACCCCTAACACCTAAGCTCTTGCTCAGCGAGGGCTGACATAGGTAACTAGGGATGACAACGGCATCTGTGGATGCAGTGCAGGCTGGGTAATTTACGGATCTCTATCTACCGACAAATAGTAATATACTGACCACAGGGACTGAGTTTGTGCCAGACAGGCAATAAAATGACCGTGGTCCTCAAGGACTAGGAGAAAGGCATGTCTGGGTGGGAGCGCACAGGAGGTGGTAACTGGGATTAAGACCACAGAATCCAGACACTGGGTTAAGGGCTCAGCTCCAGCCCTCGCTGAGAATACAAACACAAAGGCAAGTAGAGACAGGAGCTTGCTCAAGGAACTGGTGCAAAGACAAGCTGGAGAAAGAGTTGACATTGTCTAAGGTTGGGACGTGGCCCCTAAGAATTAGGTTGCCTGGGGCCTACAGTTGAGTCTGGATGGGGTAGTCAACAAAGCCACTCCCCAGGAGACCAGTTAGAACTTTCTCCTCTGATGGGTAAGTCCTTCTAAGAGTCCCAGAACCAGAGCAGAATTTGACAATTCAGTCCTAGCTGAGCCCACTGGATAACACCACAAAGAATTAAACCCCGATTCAGCAAATATTATCAAACACACACTATGTGCCACATTCTGAGTATTGGGATGGCACATGCCCCCAAAGCTGTCACCATTTGCAAGTTCAAGTGAAATTAATATGTATACAACTTACTGGAACACAGAATATTCACAGAAACAAGGCCAAGCGTGGCTGGAGGGTCCTGACTATGCCAGATGGCCTTTCTGAAGAATATGTCAGGAAGATACAAACAGCGCCGCTTTGGTGCTCTGAGGACAGGCCCAGTAGGTTTCCTAAGAGCAGGTTCCCTGCAGGCTCTCAGAAGCACCAAGCTCTGTGGTCCTCCCTGGAGCACTCACACCGCCCATCAGGCTTCCCAGAAGAAGTGGAGGAGGTTCTTGCTAACCAACTCGTTTTTTAAAAAGGGAATTAGCTTGTGCTTTCAAAGTCTTTGAAAGGGAGTGGACTGGATAAGAAGAGAAGCCCTTGTCTCTGAATGATTTTGGTCTTAGAGGAGGTGAGGATCTATAAAAGTTCTGAAGAGATGGTTGCCAGGAAGTAAACGCTAGCTCTGGAAACTGACTTCTAAAACCCCAGGCTCACAAAGATAGTAAAAATGCATTTAATAGCATCAAATGTCAGCATTCGGGTCAAATGTGTACTATGTCTTCTCTGGACAGTGGAAGGTGGGGGTTTGGGGGAGGAGGTTGCTTTGGGAATGCTAAGGAGTAAGTATTAATAAACCTGGTCTTCTTATGAAATATAACTCCAGGGGCGGCGCTTAGAACCTGTGCAGGGCCTCCTCTGGTCCCCTCTGCAAGCTGTAGTTTTAAATGGAGTCCCAGCCAAGGGTTAACAAAAGAATAAAATTACGAAGTCACAAAACTAAAAAGATGACCATAAAGCTTGTAAGAAAGCCCGGCCCAGAACTACTGAGTTGAGAAACTAGTTTTAAGAATAATACAACTTAACAGACAGTTTTGGGAAAGTGAATTAATTGGCCACCTAATTTCTAAGTGCACTTCGTAACGTTCCCAAGCTGCCTCTTCTTCTAGGGATGATGACAAAAAGCTTCGGTCAAGTCTCACTGGATTCTGGTGACTTGAGTTTGGTTTTGTTTTTGTTTTATTGCATTTCCAAGAGTGGATTTTTTAAGAAAAAACACTACAAAGGTTTCAAAAACCCTATTTATTCTCTATCATCAAAAATAGCAACAGGGGGACTTTATACAACTTTTCTGTGAGTACCCACCAGTCTATTTTTTTTTTCTTAAAAAAAATAGAAGTTAGATAAAGAAAAATGATTTTGGTTTTGTTTTTTTTTTGTTTTTCTTAAAAAATAATGTAAGGAAACACTTAATCAGATAGCCCAAGGAGTCATCAGAAATATGTGTAGCAAGAAAGCTTCGTTTGTGGCCCTCTCCGGCCTTTGCACGTCTTTATACTAAACTAGAAAGAGAGTACAGTACCAAGGTTCCCCAACCTGCTTGGATCAAATTGTTTTTTGTACCCATTATTGCTAAGCCAGTGTGTTGACACTGGAGCCAAGGAGTCCACTCATAGAGGATAAAATTGAGACGCTGCTTCCGAGGACTGGATCTCCACCTGGGCCATTTTGAACTGGGTGCACTGCAGCCATTTCCGGAGGGCTGCTAGGCCAGCACTGCTCTGGCCCGAGCCGGGCAGCGTCCTTAGGCTGTGGTGGTTCACGTTGTTCTGAATGGCCTGGAGGCGAAGCTGGAGGCCAGCGGATAAGTGCTGTTAAAAAAGGGTAGACTGGGTCAGTTCTTTCTGCTAAATGCGCAGGGCAGGTGGGGATGGGTGTGGCAGTCAGTCTACAGGTAGCAATCAGACCTGGTCTGAAGAGACCACGCCTTCAAATTTGGCAATGCAGATGGTGGGGTGGGGGCGGGGCCTGCTCTGCTCCATCCATACTGATGAGCTCATGTTGATTCACTGCAATGGGAACATGGAGCTAATGTCCAGCGCCTGGACTACCACACTGAACCTGAGCAACCTCTCGAGTTTAGCACAGGGGCCTTTGCTGACACAGTGGTTAGGTGCTCTGGCTCTGGAGTGGAGAAGCTGTGGGAACAAGTCTGTATTAGGGTTTTGTCCCAGGAAGATTGGGGCTATAGCACTTATTTCATGGGCTCCATAATGCAAGTGAGTTAAGAGACTTTCTAGAAGGGGAACCTGGCTCATAGCAGATGGTCAGTACATTTTAATATTATAGTGGTCTCTCAGTCTCCATGACACTCGACAAGGAGCGGCCATGTCAAAGTTTATCCTTCTCCCAGGTTCCCACCAAGCCCTCCTGCTCACGCTGTTGACAGTTGCCCTGCTGGCTTTTGACATCCCAGGTGCCTTGAGTCCACACCCCTCTCCTTCCATTAGTACAGCTTCC